>JAAXCT010000918.1:0-288889 GCA_012490785.1 Eragrostis nindensis
CATTGTTGTTCCTGTAGCTCTGGCTTTGGTGGTTGGATCAGTGGTAGTAGTTTTTTTCTTGCTGAGACGAAAAAAGCAAGGTAATGACACATAAGTCGTCTCCGCTAGCTATTTCCCTTCCCCATCGTGAGTAAAAAAAAAAATGATGTTTCGTACATGTATACGTCTTTTAGAATGGCTGAATAACTGTGTGAAGCCTCGCAATGACGCATCGATGAGCCATGTGCCGGGTGACACGCACAGTTCGCTGCGGCTTGAGAACAGGCGATTCACATACAGGGAGCTGGAGATGATCACGAGCAGCTTCCAGCATGTGATCGGTCGGGGTGGCTTCGGGCAGGTTTACAGTGGCTTCTTGGAGGATGGCACTCAGGTAGCGGTCAAACTGCGGTCTGAATCATCCAATCAGGGTGTCAAGGAGTTCCTCACAGAGGTAAGCACATCAATTTCGTCAGAGTACAATTCATGTTTATAGATAAAACTGGCATCACGAAAATTGCTATGTGTTGGGGTTTGACAAGTCAGGATCTTGCCATTTTTCCAGGCTCAGATCTTAACACGAATTCATCACAAGAATCTCGTCTCTATGATTGGATACTGCAAAGATGGGGAGTACATGGCACTTGTCTATGAGTACATGTCAGAAGGTACCCTCCAAGAGCATATTGCAGGTATGTCATATTGTACCCCAGCATGTCAACTTGAACATGGTATACTCCTATACAGTAAGACTAAAGAAGTTGATCTCAGAATGCTACATTATGTTCTGTAGGGCCATTTGAAGTTCCTCTATTGGTCTGAATTTCACTCATATTGTTGGTCTGTTTGCAGGAAAACTTTTGACTTGGAGACAGAGGCTCAAAATTGCACTCGAATCAGCTCAAGGTATTACAAAATAAGTGAACTAGCTTAAATTTGGTGTTGAAGCTAGGTTTGGTTTTGCTAGAAGCATGCATGTTGATATGCAGGGTTGGAGTATCTACACAAGGGCTGTGACCCGCCTCTCATTCATAGAGACGTGAAGACGACTAACATCCTACTGAACGCAAAATTGGAGGCTAAGGTCGCCGATTTTGGCTTGTCAAGAGCTTTCAACTACGGCATCTACACTCATGTATCCACAAACACACTTGTTGGTACACCTGGATACGTCGATCCAGAGTATGTGCTCTCTCATACTGCAAATTTTGAAGTGATAGGCTAGTGTACATTATTTGCCTTTTCTTTTCTTTTGAATGCTGAGTACAATGGATCATACCCCGACGTGCAGGTACCAAGCGACAATGCAACCGACCACAAAAAGCGACGTATTCAGCTTTGGTGTGGTGTTCCTGGAGTTGGTCACCGGCAAGCGGGCCATCCTGCGTGACCCGGAGCCCATCGGCATCATCAAGTGGGTGCAGCAACGACTGGCACGTGGCGAGATCGAGAGCGTCATGGATGAGGGCATGAAGGGTGACCACAACATCAATAGCATTGGAAGGTCGCTGATGTCGCCCTCAAATGCACTGCGCAAGCATCGAAAGAACGACACACCACCATGACCGATGTGGTGGGTGCAGCTGCAGGAGTGCCTTGAGCTCGAAGTGGGCCACACAGGCAGTTACGCTACCAGGAGCTTCTACACTGGCAGCAGCGGCGAGTTGAACTCGGGTTACAACGGAAATGCGTACACCGATGGTGTGAGCCGGAGCAGTGCTGCATTTGAGATGGAGGAAATGATGGGCACAGGCCCTGCCACAAGATAAAGTTTTAGCACGATCATCCTATGAGTATTTCCTTACTCCTTAGGGTGATATTCACCAGCATCTACAGTGTACTATTAATTGCAAATTTTCAGATATTTAAACTGTCTTCACTCTTCAGTTCTTCTCTTGGAGATTTATGTGTCCTTCTCTTGGTGTTGGAGTATAACTGAATAGCCCATATTTTTCCATCAAATTAAGTTGGTGAGTGAGTTGGTCGGTGCTTGCAACTCAATACTCCAAGTCTCCAACACTTAGATTAGTTGCTCACTGCAGAGTATGCAACTCCTTTGAGATTCGTGCTAATTTTTGGAAAAGGGTGTACCGAAGCACTTCTCTTTATTTACAATTCGACTATCCAGATTAGTTCTACTACCTTTAGTATTATCAGTTTTATTGAGCAGCGATAAAAGGCAAATTGTTGGCAGTGCATAAATATCATAGGTGACAGCAAGACGAGATCATGGGAAGATGGTTGCGACGCAAAGATGTCAACCGGTGGTAGAGTTGATCACCCTGACAGCCCAGACATCGTGTTTGCTCTCATGAGTTAGAAATTACCACATCAAAATAGGAGAGAAAAAAATTACTCAGCACTGTCATCTTGAAAATTATTCAAAAAGTGAAAAACCCTCCAGAGATTTTTTTTAAAAAAAATTACCCACCAATACTATTATGATAAAAACTAGTACATAATACTCCTTCACATGTTTTAAATTTACCCAACATTGATGTTACGAGAAATCAATCCAAATACCTCATATATAATTTATAAATTATCCATTATTGTCTTTGTGAAAATAATCAATAAAAATAATACTAGTAGAAAATAACGATTATAAGACAACAATAATGAAGGAGGCATTCGATATAATACGATGCTAATTGAAATGTTTATATTAAGCACGTGAATGCGGGTCGACCTAGTAATGGGCTTTGTTTTAGGCCCTCACGTAGCTCTATTGGATTGGATTAATCATGGATTATCCGGGCCTCACCTAATAGCAAATATCTAAAAATAGCCTTTGAGCATGGGCCTAGATGATTTGGATTTGGGCTTGATCCAACATGGATCTTTTTCTTTTTTTCCCTTTCTCTTTTTGAAAATTCTTTTTTTTTTGCGAAATCTCTTTTTGAAAATTCAGTTCAACAATGGATCTTCTTTGTTCCAGCAAACCGTAGAACGTTCCGGCCTCCTTTCTGAGAGATCTAGACCAATCGAACCGAACTGGCTGGATTGTCGTGGGGGTTCGGCACCTGAGAAGAAAGCCTATTTGGACGTGACCGTAGCTGCTTTGCTTCCTGTTGTGCGCTTTCTGGTAGTTTCTGGCTGAAGACTCGGATGCCTATTAAAGCTGCTCCAACTCTGCATTTGTCTTCCTTGAGCTTGCTGGCTGCTGTTTTCGTTCCAAGAACATCACTCTCGTTCGATCCTCGCTTCACCTTCCATCATCAGAAACTAGTAATCGTCGTGTCCTCTTTCTGCAGCTCCGATAGCTTCTTGTGATTGCAGCGAACATACAGCTGCACTGTTTGTTCGTCCGAGACCAGTGTACACTCTGTGAGAGAGAGGATGTCGCTGCTGGCGCCGTCGGCGTCGTCGGAGCCCGAGCCGCCGTTCCGGCCGAGGGAGAAGATCCTGGAGAAGCAGAGGTACTTCCAGAGCGTCCACAAGCCGACGTACCTCAAGGGCCGCTACGACGTGATCACCTCCGTCGCCATTCCCCTCGCCCTCGCCGTCTCCAGCATGTACCTTGTCGTAAGTATCCAGCTGATGATCATCAACACCACATTCTTATAATTTTTCTTAGCCTCGCGCTCGTCTCAATCCACTAGTGGGTAGGCATTTGTGCTGATCGGTCTGCTGATGCGTGTGCGTAGGCATTTGTGCTGATCGGTCTGCTGATGCGTGTGCAGGGGCGCGGGATTTACAACATGTCTCACGGCATCGGGAAAAAGGAGTGAGCGAGCTCGCAGCAATGGCGGTCTGTGACAGTGCTTTTACTTGTAGTAATATAGATACTGCAGTATTTGAGTCATCCAGTGTGATTTGGACAATACCTGTGTCTGTGTGTTATCCGCTTGGAGCCCGTGGGCAGGTGCGCCTACGTGTAATGTAGCCCGTGTAGAAGAGTGCTGTCTGTTGTCTGTCTCCGTCAGAGTAGCTGGATCCGGCAGCACCGTTGTATTAATCAGTTTAAGCATCTAAGGTTCCGCAGCATAATTGAAGCATAATAAGGCTTCATTAACAAGTGTGACTTGGCGCCAATCATGCGTCTTATGCCGTCTCCCGCGTAACATAACGCCGACAGAACACATGACAGTGACAGGGTCCTAAGTAACCTCCTGCTTAATTAAACCGGAAACATCGACACGTACACCCAACCATCATGAGTTCGTTGAACCAGTCGCGGATACATTCGTTCCCCGTGGATTTGCGCATGTCCTCGGGGCAGATTCCATAGCGCGTCCGATGTTCTGCTTCTGCCGGACACGACACAGTTTGTTGACTGCCAAGCTCATGATCCACAAATCCTTCGGCACTCGTACCAAACAACTTAGAATATCCATATCCACATAGAACTGAAGATTGAGCACATAATCAGGGAATTAGACTATTAATTTATCAATTCATCGTGTCGTGGTAGCAATGAGCACAAGAGAGGACAGGTGTAAACAATGCGCGGGGCATGTAATCCTGCCCCAAGAATCAGGACCCTCGCCGGAGGTCGACGACGACGACGCTGACGTTGTCCGAGCTCCGGCGCGCGAGAGCGAGCTTCGTGAGCAGCAGGGCAGCGTTGGAGCACGCCCTGTCCGAATCGGCCTTGTCCACCCCCTTCACCGCGGCGGCGCCGTCGCCTTCCCGCCCTGCAGCCGCGGCGGAGGGGGACGGGAGCACGTCGTTTCGCCGGGCGCCCGGCGACGGCGGGCCGTTGCTCCGGAAGCACGCCCGGACGACCTGGCACGCCATCTCGTTGGTCACCACGTCCCACAGCCCGTCGCTGGCCAGGATCAGGCACTCGTCGTCGTCGGTGCGCTCCATCACCGTCACCTCCGGCTCCGCCGTCACGAACGGCTTCAGGTAGCCGTCCCCTGCGCGCGCCAACATTGCAGACTACTAAGCATTGCGAACCCAAATGACAAAATGTGTTCGTTCCTGACGACGGACTACACGCCCAAATTTTGAACTGAAGGGCGCGGCGCTCACCGATGGCTCGCGACATGGCGAGGACGCCGAGCACCCTGGCGCCGTCCCAGTAGATGACGCGGCCACCCACCGCCTTGATGCGCTCCAGCTCGTCGGGCCGATCAGGCTGAAACAAACATGTACTAATACTCAGTACAATAAGCACACGAACGACGGAGAACGCAAAGGAAGAAACGTGAGATGGCAAGTGTGCTCGTCGTCCTCGGCATCAAAGCTCACCTTGTGGTCAACGGAGAGGGGGACCGGGGACGAGGGAGAGGACAGCGCGGGAGTCGCCGGCGTTGGCGACGACCACGTGGGTTGAACTGACGACCACAACGACGGCGGTTGAGCCGGCGTGGTCGCACCGGGCCGGCGTCTTCAGCTCGCAGCGGCAGGCGGGGTCGTCGCCGCCGCGGGTCGCGGCCCAGTTCGCAGCCTCGTCGTCCATCCGCGCGAACCCCTTCTCCATCGCCTCCTTCCACGCTGGCTCCTGCTCCGCCCCCGCCGCGGCCGCCTTCCTGTACTCGTCCGCGACCAGCTGGTGCATCCTGTCCTGGCACATCCTGGCCACCTGACAGCACAAGAACACGGTAGCGTCGCTCAGCACAAACCCTGGCACGCGTTACGTAGCTAGCTTACGTGCACAGCAATCGCGCAGGGAAAGCGTACATACATGGGAGCAGCCGTGCCCGTCGAAGACGCCGAAGAAATGGTGCGGCTTGCCGTCGCCGGAGGAGGCGGTCAGGAAGTCGGGCCGGACGGACACGGTGTCCTCCATCTCGGGCCGGAGGCCGCAGACAGCGGTGACGCCGTACCTCGGCCACCACCTCGACCCGGCCCCCGCCGCGGGCCGCTGACCCGGGAGCGCCACGCGCCGACGCTTGCCGCCGCGCGCGCCACCCTGGTCCACCGCGGCGGGGCGGAACCCCTCGGGCACGGCCATTTCCACCCTGGGCCGGCGGCGCCTGGCGAGCGCCGCCACGGCCGAGGCCGAAGCCGGCGCCGGCGCCGACTTGGCCTCCTCGCAGCAGATCTCGGCCATGCGCGCGCGCGCGTAGCGGAGCGGGGAGGGGCGGCGCGATCGGCTCCCGGTCCTCCTCCCCTGCGTACGCGCGCGCGGACGTACGCAAGGCCGAGGCGCAATGCCACCGCAGCAACAACGACGCGCGCGCTAGATTTTTGCCGCGCCCTCTTCTTCTATCTCAAGCCGCACGCACGCGTCGCCGTCGCTCTCGGGGAACACAGCTCGAGCAACAGCCAACCGCGCGCCACGCCACTCCCGAAACGAGACGCGTCGCGAGCACCAAGCGCTTTCGATCGAGCGCCAGCGGCGACGGGACGCGGGCAATAAGAAGGACCCCGTGCCGTGCCGTGCCGTGCCGTGTCGTGCTCCCCTCTCTCTCCCTCGCGCGCGCGCGGGAGGAGGACCGCGGAGGAAGGTGGGGCGGGCGCGGCCGCGTGGCAGCCCTACACGTGGAGGGGACAGGGCGCCGGCTGTTGGCCGGGGCGCCATCAGGCATCAGCGAGATCGCGCGAGCGGGGGGGCGGGCACACGCGGCGCCGCGGGGTTGCTGGGCGCGCGCGACAGCGGCTCGACAGAGCGAATTTTAAGCGGCGTTCGCACCTCGTGGCGTGCCCGGCGCCGCGCTGCTAAAAATATCGCGGCTGCCTCACTGTCGCGTGGGGCCGTTTTGTTGTGGGCCGTTGCTCGTGTCGATGTGAGAGGGCTGAACACGTGTGGAGTGCCGAGTGGACGGTTTCAGTTTGGCTGGGCTCGACGATTCATAGTCCTGCACCGAACTTCAATCATGACGGCGACTCTGCGCCCGGATGTTGCTTCAAGTCTGCATGCTGTCGTCCTCTGCCAGCAGCACGTAGACCATGGAGGCGATCACGAGACAGGATGCTCGGGAGGAGCGTACCGGCTTCGGCTGCTCTCGCTACCGGTGCTAAAACAATTCTCTGACGGCGTAGAGATCCGATGGATAAATGCCCTGAAATGGATAAAGACCTCGCACGCACGTACAAAGCTCCGATTCCATTCAGTACGTGTTGCTCTATTCCTGCTTCAGCAACAACTCAAATTTTCGTCTTCCTGCCTTCTACGAAAGAGATTTGCTACAGCTCGTGCACCTCTAGCGATGGTTGTGAAATGTGAACCGAGCAGCGCCGGTCTGAAGCGCTTAAGTCTGCATCTTATACATCTTACAGTATAACCTCATGAGTATATAACAGGCCTGGTCGTGCATCACTGATTATTGTAGTTCCTAAACAGTGTCTATGTCAGCAGACTACACGACCCTGCCAATTCTGGTGTCAACAACAACAGTTGATTTTGAAGGTTCTGAAAACTCTAACGCTTGAGCCAGTGTTAATCTACGATTCCTCCAAGCATCTTCTGCCCATGCCTTCATCCGTTCACCTTCCGCCTTCCGATTTGACTGGATAAGCAACAATTCTGCATATTCACCTGCAAGTAAAGTATGTTAGGTTCAATATCAACTCAACCCTACAGAAGTTGAGCACAAGACAAACAATTAAGAGGTCCCATATAAGAAATATCCACATGCGTGAACGCCTAGCAATGATTTGACTACTTTGATCCATGTTAACATTGTTGCAATGGTCAAGATTCAGGACTCAGAAAACCCCTGGCTTATTTTAGCTCAAAGGAAAGGTGTTATCCCTGTAGAGAAAATCTCAGAAGACAGTATCGGATTGGAAAATGGAAAACATTTTCCCCATCCATTGGTTAGCATCATGTACGTTTACAGTGCAATACAATTCTACAGGGATAACCAGCTTGGGTGGATTCTGGTCCCTCCATGACCTTACTCCAAGCAAAACACTACGTGTATGATAAATCATCTTGAAATTCCCCAAAAAAAGATTATAATTTGGATCATGAACAGTATGCTATGGGTGATTGACAGATTAGTGCTCCTTGCAACAAGTAACTTCCTTTTTAAGAGATGTAAAAGCTAACTGAAATACTCAATCAATCAATATAATAGATTGCAAAAAAGAAGGCATCACTACAGTTCCTTCCTCAATGTGTGATTTGCATGGATCGATTTCAATAGAGCCTAAAGGTTCAAAGACACCAAACAACAGAAATGCTGTTAAACTTCAAACCTCTAGCAAGGGCAATTATATCTCTCCAATCCATCTGCTTGCTGGTACCTACAAAAAAATAATTAGGAACAGTATATCACTCAGTTTACAGAGAACAAAATCCATCACAGATAAATCATTGTTTTACCCTCAGAATTGATAGCAGGGGCTTTCAATATTTCTAGGACCTTCCTGTACAACCCCTGCAATCAAACAGCAGATTAAATCGGCAAACAATTCGATGAGTTCAGTTATGGGTTGCAAGAATTGAATAAACTTCATCCACCCACTGGAGCAGGATGAGAAAAAAAGCATGAACTTCATGATCACACACAAACACACACACACCACACACACACAGAGAGAAAACTTCATGATTTCTAGTCCATACACACACACCCAAAAAAAAAGTTCAAAGGCGTGATGATTTACTGACCTCCTGAACCATAATTGAACTAGAACCTTCGGATTTTGCTTTCACTTTGTACATTCTAGCAACACAAGTCAACACAATGCCAACCTTTGGGTGGTTTGAACCTGCATGGATTATTAAAAAGTTATATGGAGTAGTGTGGTAGAGTGCCATTATCTTTGTTTGTATTCATTTATAATAAACTTATGACAAACCAAATTGTTCTTCAGCCTTTTGCAGCGCTTTTGTGAGATAGTCCTCTGCCTCACCAAACTTCCTGGATTAAAAGGACAAAGGTGAGTCCCCATAAAGAGGAAGAGATTAAGAAATAGTTCAGGCCAAAATATTGAGTGCTCTATTAAGTTTATAAAAGCGCTGGGATGAATTATAACAAACCTAACTAAAGAATAACAGTGCATACGAGTCAGAATCGTACCCAGATTGAGATAACAGCTGACCATATGAACAAGAGGCCCCAATAGAAACCTCCTCGGGAACCATGTTTCCAGCTGCTAAAACATTCCTACACTTATCTTCCATGCGACTTGCCTCAAGAACTCTATCATACACTTGCGTTGCCATTGGAAAATCCCCAACACAATGTAAATATTCACCATATGAAAGGGCGGCATTTTCTGAAAAGGACACCGATAAGACCCACATATCCACTAAAAGAACAATGTGACTATGTTCTGTTTCACAGTAAGTTATACCTGTATGGTTTTTGCCTCCAGCAAAGTCCCTGCACCCATCAACGAACAGCTGTGCCGCTGGTAAATAGCAAACTTAGATCAATTTCTCCCAAATTGATCAAGCATTAATACTCAGGACAAAAGGGAACCTGAATCTGTTTCTCCATTCAGAAGTGCAACAAGTCCTTTGATAGCATTAACTCGAAATTTTAAATGCTCGTGATCATGCCATTCGCTATCATCATCTTTGATTGACAGATCGACCGAATCATTTGGGGACATTGAAGAGGGGATCTCCTGTAATTAAGATATCATAAAATTTCACACAAAGGGTTGTGGAACATCAAATGAACTTCCAGTGCCAAACCTCGTCTGCTTCCATCAGTAGTCCCATTAGTGATTCCCATGCTGCAACTGCACGAACATATACCAATCAGAAAGCATTCAAGAAAATTTACTGTAACCTTCCTCAAATATGTAAATAATTTTAATATTTTTTTCTGACAAAAGAATGATAGATGACAAAAGAGACACCAGATACAAAAATTAGAACACTTACTTGTATCTATACTTTGGTTTCTCTACTTCTAGCTAAAATTAGGATACAAAATGCAGACCTATTTGCTTTAAACGTTTAATCAGCAAGCAATCAACAGTGTGTACTCTACATTTTTTAGATTTGCCCATAGCAAAGGAGAGAAATTAAAGTACCTCTGAAAGCTGCAGAAGGAGCAACTTGTTGAGTTGCTTTCAGCTTTTCAACTGCATCTTGGCGTCTTCCGCTGCGCAAGACATAACACGCATAGTTTTACTCAAATATACAAATGCTGCTCGAGAGAAGATGAAGCAGAGGGAAATAAACGATCCAGTAGGAGATCCCTAGCAACTCAATCCATTATGCGACATGGGAACAAAACAGTAACTACCCACCGTAATATTGATCATATTAGCCATCTGTTAAGTCCTAAAATCCTGTAAAATGTACGAATTCTCCATTCATGTGCCAGTGCCAAATTGCCAATACATAGCTAATATGCAAACCGGAAGGCACATACACACTAAATCCTCTAGTTCGTCTCATAGTGTGTATGAGTGTGATATGCCTGGATCCCTTCCTAAATGGTGTGTGTATACTAATCTAAGCAACAACAAATCACAAGTAGCCATGCATTCAGATGCCAATTTTCCGGGCCCACGTCCAATCAACATTACAGGTTTAAAAGGAAAACCTATCCCAAATTTAGCTCACAGTAAGCTCCGGATTCCAGAAATGAGTGCAGCGCGTCATACCTCCTGTAAAGCATCGTGGACATGGCGAGCATGAGCATGCTCACGGCCTCGGCGCTTCCATCGCATCCGCCCTGCAGGTTCGAGGCCCCCTGCTCCAGTATCCGCATCGCCTCCTCTGGCACGCGAGCAACAGCAGGTCAGCGTGCACGGGCGGCGTGTCCGCAAACCCTAATGCGGACTAGCACCAAAGTAAGGAGGGGCGAAGAGATGAACCTGGGGAGCTCCGGTGCGCGGCGCCGCCGAGGGCGTAGCGGACCATCTCCGCCGCCACCCTCTCCGGCTGCGTCTCGCCAGCGGAGGCAGCGAAGTAGCGGGGGCCCCGCAGCTTCGGTGCAAGGAACGTCCGTGCAAGAGCCGATCGGACCGCGCCCATCGCCATGACTGCGCCTTCGCGGGTGTGGAGGCACTAGGCGGCGGAGCAGAGTCTAGAAGGGGAGAAGAGGCGACGTGTTCGGCTTGGAGGAAAGCATAAACCCAGCGGAGGCCGAGAGCGGCAGGGGAAGACGCCGCCGCTGACACGCGGCTCTCTGCGCCCTGAAAGATTTTTGGGCTCCATTCGGCTGGGCTCTGAATCTTGGGCTTCCTTAGTGAAATCTAGCCCGGTTTGGTTTGGCTTCATCATAAACGCATGGTGTATTGGCGCCTCTTTTTCACTACTCAGCTGCTTCAGGAGAGCTATCAGCTATGTCCCATCAGTAGTCTATATGGTTGTCACAATTCTTATGTAGGATTTCTAAAACACTGAATCAGAGGTGAATATCAAGTCTTCCAATGTTTTAGGAAGCAGCATAAGAAAAACTCAAGAACAGAATAAATGTATGGAAAAGATTCAAAAGCTTCAACCTCATGCTTGTTTTTCTTTAAAATTAGGTTGTAGGCATAGCTATTACTTTTCTGTTCTGAGAAAAAATTACTTGTGAATTAGAATCTTACAAGATTCTTTGGCCATCTTTATTTTGAAGGCAGCGTTAGTTTTTATTGCGAGATGTCAAATGTTTCATGTATCATAGAACAGTTTTTGCAGCGCGTGATTTCTTCTCTTAATATACGTAACGAAGATTTTCAAGAAACTGTATTAATTCACATTCCATTTTTCTACAAAAATTCAATGCTTGTCAAATTGTTGAACCACGGCTAACACACGCAGTAACATCAGAATAGTGACCGATATCTTCATTTCGTTGGTTCTAGCAACCTTCTTCGTCGTACTAGTAATTAGTATCCTTCATTGACAAGAAATTGAAGGGGGGTTATCCCTTTCACCTTATATCACTTAGCTTAGTTAGTGGTACAGGGAATGCATCTATTTTGAGTCATGTACCGGTGGATCAAGTCGAGCAGCCTTTCTTGATTTGATGGTTGAAGTACACGTTGCGATTATTTCCTTCACACAAGTATCACGGAGCTTTCGCTTGCTCGATTCACACGCAAATTAGCTTGTGCCAGATAAAGGGAGCCCGTGCGAATGTGTTTATAAGGGAAAAAAATTCATACTACCATCATAGTACAGCTTGTGCCAGATAAAGCAGGAGTCAGAAGCTGAAGGGTGCAGCAAATCAACCGGAATCAGGCCTGCTATTCGGGCAGGTGCAGAGCTTAACAAGAAACTATAGTACTCCTACTCCATAAGGGGTCTAGATAATGAAAGCTCCGAGGCGTTTGTAAATATCGACAGGCGGTACTGTGTCACTCTTTGCACAAAACATGGAATATAGCAAGAATCAAGAATGTTTAGATTCCACGTCCGTTCTTCAAGTATCGATCAACTGGTTTTTTATCAGTCTGTACTGCATTGAATATTGCAGAGTATATCTATGGAGTACAGATACAGAAATTGTTCCCCTCTCCATCATGTGGATGTGGTGCTAACTAAATCTCATATAATTCAAACATGTAATATATGGCTTCTGTTTCTACGTTGGCATCAGACAAGGACCGATTGCTTGCTCATTGTTCCAGTCTAGAAACTTCATGTGATAACGCACCCAAAGTCACTGTTACAGTTGGGTGTGACTGCGTTATTACAGGGGGGGTTTAGTTTGTGGAAGACGGCGGCCCGGTTTCCGTTTTCATGTGCCACATGGAGTGCCGCGTCATCTCACGTGTCGGCCAGAGCGAGAGTTAATTGGAGGTCCTTTTCATCGCCATTAAGCATGACGAACATGTGGACGTGAGGGCAGCTTGACAAGAACGGAGTCGGAACAGGGAACATCTGTATATCGGAGCCGGAGTCAAACAGAAGTTGGAACGAGCGCTACGATATACTCCTACTATGCGAGGCTGTACACCTGAATGCAATGCTCTCTGTTCCAGCGTATGTAGCCGCCGCGCGCGACATGGTCCAAACGAAAAAGTTCGCTTCACCTGACAGGACGCGAGTCCACGTTCAGCTAGTAGCCACGAAAATTCGTAATGCTATGGTCGCGCTAATTAACCTGGTCTGATCTGTTGTTCTCGTTGCATCGCGTAGAAAGCCGTTGTCGGCGCGCGCACAGCGCGTACTACGACACGACCGCTTCAATTCGTTCCATCGCATCGCGCGCTCGTTGTCGTGTGGACTGCCTATCTTGAATGCGCATATCAAGTTGCCACGCCACCAACCAGTCGATGGCTGCTGCTGCCCTGTCTCTCGTGGCAGGAGCCGGAGCCGGAGGCGTTGCCATGGCGCCGGACGGCCGGCCAACCGAACGAGCGCGTGGATACCAGCAAAAGCAACTGGGCGATCCGTGTACAGGTGGGTGCTGTGCGCAGCGCAGGCGGCGAGGCGGCGGCAGCGCGCGCGTGCCCTCGGCCGTCGGGACTCACCGTAGTGCGTGCGGGCGTGCGTTGGTATTAGTTTGCGAATGCTTCACGAGCGTACGTGCAAAGATGCGATGTGGAAACCGCCAAAAACCGGTGCGTGCTGGTGCTGAATGTTGTCTATTCACATGACATGTCCGATGATGTTGTCTATTCAGAGCTGTGTCGTTCCGTCGGTCCCAAAAGGCGTACGTACCTCCTGCTCCTGTACAACCAGGTCAGCTAACGTAGAGCGAGCGGTTTGATGGCAAACTCGCCGATGACATTGGCTAAAGAAATCATTTTCAAAAATAAAAAAAGACATTAGCTAAAGAAGGTAGTACCTCCTGTACAACCATGCATGCCAGCCGACCTAGTACATGTACTTGGCCAAATCACATCGATCTATCGGTTTTCCAATTGGATTACCCACCCTAATGCCATTTTATTTCGTCGGCGCGATCCTGAATTATACAGGGGCCGGTTTAATGGCTGACTCGCCGGTGCTCGGCGGACTCAAAGCAAACGCGGCCCGAGTACTCCACGATGCATGGGACGCCATTGACCTGTCGTGGGACTGCGAGCAATGAAAGAGCCCGCGCGCGCTGGAACAGGTAGCCGCCAGCCAGCTAGAACCCAGCCGCGAGACGCGCGGCAATGCAAAGGCGCCCGGCCGGCCGGCAGGCCGTGGATAGCCGCCGCGCGCGGCGTGCGCCGGCCACAAGTTTGGTGAGAACGTTCGAGCGAGCACGTACCCGGAACCCGGCGATGAAATGACCGCTGACAGCGTTGTTATTTATGCTGCTTCCATCCATCGAACTTAAATCCCGTCGACCACCCCGTCGCGCCGCGCGGTCACCCACGCGGTCACGCAACCGCCACCGCATCGGTGGACGACCACGCAGCTGTCGCGCTGGGGCAACGCAGACCCATCCCCTCAGTTTACACGCGACACCGCGGCCGCGGCGGGCGCGCTCCGTCGAGGATAAAAGGGGGTGAGACGGGCAAAGCGCAAAGTCTCCTTGAAAGTCTCTCAAGCCCTGGCTGGTCGTTTGCTTAGCTCGGAACCTGTTTTGTTTGTTGCGCGGTAGGTCATCGCTCCGGCTGATCGCGCGTGCTTTGCTCTCCACTCTGCTGCACGCGGCGCAACTCTCCTTCCTACTCCTACCGCCCCGGCAGCTACCGGAGAAGGAATCGCTCGCCATACGTACTCGCCAGTGCAAGTGGGTGACGGCCGCTTACCCGATTCCCCGCGCACGCGCACATGCGCCGCTAGCTCGGTGATCGAGCCGAGGTCAAGCCAAACGCTGCCCACCTCTCCAAACTCCCCATATATCCACGCACGTCCGTGCTAGCGTTGGCTTGCCAGAACTCACCGTCCACCAATCATCAGTCCACGTCTCGATCCATCACAAGCACGCACACGCAAAAGATCAGGCAGCAGCTAGACGATCAGCTAGAGATGGCGGTGATGGCGCCACCGCCCCGGGCGCGGCGGTCGGTGGTGGCGGAGCTGGAGGGCGGTCTGCTCCGGTGCGCTGACACGTTCCCCTACTTCATGCTCGTGGCGTTCGAGGCCTCGGGCCTGCCGCGCTTCGCCGCGCTGCTGGCGCTGTGGCCGCTGCTGCGCCTGCTCGAGCTCCTGGGGCGGGGCGACCTCTCCCTGCGCCTCGCGGCGTTCGTGGCCACCGCCGGCGTCCCGCGCTCGGAGATCGAGGCCGTATCCCGCGCCGTGCTGCCCAAGTTCATGGCCGACGACGTCGACGCCGCGGCGTGGGCGGCGTTCGCGGGCTGCGAGGGCGGCACGCGCGTCGTGGTCACCCGATTGCCGCGCGTCATGGCGGAGCGGTTCGCCAAGGAGCACCTCGGCGCGCACGAGGTGGTCGGCTGCGACCTCGAGTACAGCCGGCTCAAGCGGTCCACCGGCGTTGTCAGGGCGGCGACGGACGGGCCGTTGCGGACCGCGTGCGCGCGCTGTTCGCCGACGGCGACCGCCCCGACCTCGGGATCGGACGGTCCGAGTCAGAGGTGGCGCGCGCCTTCTTGCCGTTCTGCAGGGTACGTACGTTCTGCCGATTGGACTTTACGTTGCATTTCGTTTACTGTTTCAACACCTGTCCAAGTCGTCCCGACAACTATAGGTAATAGTTTTCGTACAAAAATGAAACGGAACACACTGTAGCAGCTGCGGAATCAGCAAATCTTTGCGTCAATGGTAAGCTATCTGCCCATGCGTTATTGTTCATAGGAATATCTGCAACGGGATGAGGACAAATGCGAACCATAACCACACAGCACATCGCCTTAGGGCTCGTTTGGCACAGCTTCGGATTATGCAGAAAACAGCTTTTGCACTGGATTCTGAGTTAAAATAGCTTCTCTGACTTATTCTGGATTATCTGTCAAAACAGCTTATCCAGTCAGCCCGTTTGGCAAAATAGCTTATCATATTTTTTTCTGAAATAGATTATGCATGTTAAATGACTGTAGTACCTCTAAAATTAAAACTTTTATTTGTCCACACTTGTGTACCACATTGAAATAAAAATAAGTGCAGAAAATAAACTAAATATATATGGTCAAACGTTTTTTTTTTTTGCAAAATATAGTCAAGTGTGGTCTAGTTTCGAAGGTCTTGTTGCAACGAACGCAACGGTGTAATCGATTCGTAATTTGGACATTCATTTTGTAATCTACGGAATTTTTAAACAAACTTAAAAGAGTTTTGTCTAGCGGGCCCGCTCAACAGGGCACGCACCTGACGCTTGTGTCAGGAGAATCCACCAAAAGCTCAAATCTCCGGCTTGCGCTTATACGTTGAATGAGAAATCGGATTGTGGCAGGCATTTTGCTGAGAAGCTGTTTTCTATGGCACCGTTTGGCAACCTGCATTGAGAAGCAGAAGCAAAAGCCGATGAATAATCCGTGCCAAAGGGGCCCTTAATCATTTTTGTAGTCTATCATTTGTACATGTGACCGAATGGCCACATGAGTCGTGTCACATTAACTCCGAATGCAACTTGCCATTGTTCCCTTCAAAACAAGTAATGCCATTTATTATTAGGGCTTGTTTATACATCGTCTAGACATTCTAGGAGATAATAATACCTGAATTTTCAACCATCAGATCTTATTTTTGTGGATGAGATTTAGTCTCACATGGTAGAGACAAAAAATTCAGGCATTTTAAAGGATCCTAGCGCCTGAATTTTATTTACACCATCTATAATCAAGAATTACACCGAAATAATCACTGTAAATCTAGTATACAATGGGTGTAATTTTGATATATATTGGTTGTAACTCAACATGAGAAAAAAATTCAGGCATTCCAGGCCTTTTAAAAATACCTTGATTTTATTTTCTTACCCATTCATGCATGCAACTTAAGAAGAATATGTTGGAAAGAAAATATGGGCGCTAGAAAGCAACGGAATGCCTGGGCAATTTTTCGCAATCCCCTATTATTTCTATATGCTACTAGTAGTTTAATATTTGCGATAAGTAACGGTATGTTATTATTTATATATGCTAATAAGTAAGTAAAATCTTTATATAGTTAACTGACGATGAGCACACGTATGATGTTTTGGTCCATGCAGGAGCAACTCCACCCACCGTTCGCCGCAGTCGACACGACGACCGCCCCGCCTTTCCGTCCGGTCATCTTCCACGACGGCCGCCTGGTATGCCCCCCCACGCCGTTCATGTCCCTCGTCATCCTCGTCTGGCTCCCGCTCGGCGTGCTGGTCGCCTTCGTCCGCATCGCCGTGGGCCTGATGGTGCCCATCTGGACCATCCCGCACATCGCGCCCATCTTCGGCGGCGCCGTGATCACGCACGGCCGCGCCCCTCCGCCCGTGGGCGGCGCCGGCGACGACGACTGCTCCCCCTCCTCGGGCGTCCTCTACGTGTGCACGCACCGGACGCTCATGGACCCCGTGGTCCTGGCCACCGTGCTCGCGAGCCGCCGCGTCGCCGCCGTGACCTACTCCATCTCCCGGCTCTCGGAGGTGCTCTCGCCGATCCCGACGGTGCGGCTGACGCGCGACCGGGAGGTCGACGCGGCGCGGATGCGGGCGGAGCTGGCGCGCGGCGACGTGGCCGTGTGCCCCGAGGGCACCACGTGCCGGGAGCCCTTCCTGCTCCGCTTCTCGGCGCTCTTCGCGGAGCTCAGCGACCGGATCGTGCCCGTGGCGATGAACTACCGGGTGGGGCTGTTCCACCCGACCACGGCGCGCGGGTGGAAGGCCATGGACCCAATCTTCTTCTTCATGAACCCGCGGCCCGTGTACGAGGTGACGTTCCTCAACCAGCTCCCCGCCGAGGCCACGTGCGCCGCCGGGAAGAGCCCCGTCGACGTCGCCAACTACGTGCAGCGCATCCTCGCCGCCACGCTGGGGTTCGAGTGCACCAGCCTCACGCGCAAGGACAAGTACAGGGTGCTCGCCGGCAACGACGGCATCGTCAACGCCAAGCCGGCGGCGGCCGGGGAGCCGGCGTGGCAGCGCCGCGCCAAGGAGGTTCTCGGGTTCCTGCTCCACTGAGCACTGATCACGACTATCATTGACTAGATGCAGAGGCGGCACGTACCTCTGGTCAAATACCTCTTCTCTCACGCATTTGATTGAGTTCTACCTGTATACATGTACGTCATTACACACCAAAAAAATTGTTTAGGCAAATTTTACCGTTGTAATTAATGATCAAAAGTTTGCTCCCTCAACAGTGTTCTAGCTTAATTTGCCATCGAAACTGTAACTCTTCCCTTATTTGGCATCGAAATTGTGCACTTCTCTTATTTACCATCGGATCAAAATTCATTTCCACTCCAGCCACTTTGGCGGTTAAATTTCGTGCTCCCGTCGCTGCGTTATTTGTGCTGCACTAGCAAAATGGATTCGTCTCGGTGTATACTATATGCAAAGAGAAAATTCAAAATTTTTAGGTAAAAATTAGAGTGCAATATTTTAATTTTACGCAAATCACCTCAAATTTTCGTTCGAAAATTTTGAACTATTTTTTGGCATGAAGTACACATTGAGACAAACCTATTTTGCTATTTGCAGCATGAACACTATTGTGGCGTGAGCAAAATTTTTCTGTTAGCCAAAGTGACTGGAGTGGCGAATAAGGGAAGTGAATTTTAATCCGATGGTAAAGGAAGTGCACAATTTGAGTGGCAAATAAAGAAAGAGTTAAAGTTTTGATGGCAGTCGTCAGATAAGAAATTTGCTCCTGTACTTATCCAAAGAGTTTAACATGGTCAACAACAATTATTAGGTGAGCGGACGCTTCCTGCCGTTGGTGAACCGTGACAGTTCAACCGGACGCTGGACACGCAACAGTATGAACATACACGTGAACGTATATATCCCAAAAATGGCGACTGACGTTACACGACAATGTCAATTTGCAGCTCCGGAATTAGCGTTCATGAACGCAAGGGTATGCTCTGTCGCTCGTTCAATTAAGTTTCAGAGTGGTGTAGAATATCGATCGAAAAGTTCAGTACTCGAGGTTTCCGTCGTCAAACTCGCCCCCGGTATGCCGATCAGAACCGCTGAGCTGGTGGCCAGCCGAACAACTCGTAGTCAGCCCAGTTCAGACCATACTGCGAAGAGCTCTCCATTTTCCTTCTTCTTTTACGTGGTGTTTGGCAAGTGGGAAATAAGAGGTGGGATAAGGATTGGGAAATGTTTCTTGAGAGAATGAATGGTTGAGATCTAATACGATGAATGAATGAATGGTATAGATTTCTCACTCTATTTCCCTATCCCTATCGCAGTCTTTATTTCCCGATTACCAAACGCCACCTAAATAATGATCAGAAAGATCTTGGCTCGTCTTCAAAAGCTACTGACTCTCGAAACTTCCACATTATTGGCTCTCGAAATAAAAGCCGTACAGCGACGTCCTGACATCACAAGTCAGCGAGTGGCTTTGCTTGATCCCGCCAAATTCAGAGGGCGCGCGACGTGCAGGTTCCGTTCAACTCGACACCCTCTTCCTTCACCGACCCTCAACCGCAACGTTTTTTTCGCCACATGGGTGCTTGAAATAGACGCGGCAACGGTGAGAAGAATCAGATATGAAAGGCACTGCTCAAAGCGGAACACAAAATGGAAGTCAGGAAAAAATAATTGGAAGAAGGCATGTTCGGTGATCGACCTCCTCGCGTGCGGCACACGGGAAAGTGTGCACTCCGTGGGTGTTTTCTTTCCTCTAGAACGGACGTGTGATCATGTGAGCCGCACGAACGCCACACCTGCTTATTGCAACGAACTGGACCCTCTGCTCTAGGCTCTAGCCAGGGGCGGCGGTGCAGCCTCGGCAGCTGCTGCCGCCCGTTGCCCCGTTCTAACTTCGAAGGTCGCGACCGATGCCGGCGGGGAAACGGAGGAGGGCCAGGCGGGAGCGGCCACCAACACGGCGCTTGGGCGTGGCCTCAGCCGCGCGGGCCTGCGGTCGCAGCGGCCGGCGGTGCGTCTATGGTGACTGCCTACGGTCTGATGGGGTGACAATGACACGTTCTTCTGGAACGGCCCTGCTGGTAAGGCAGCTGACCAACTGTAGCGTGATTACAAGAGCAGAGCATGTCGTCACGCGAGAACAAAGATTGTGTTGGCAAGTCTTCCGAAGAAGAAAAGGAACAAAAAAATTAGAAATATTTCGCTCAAAATTATTGTCAAGAATGGGATTCGAACCCATGCCCTTTCGGACCAGTACCTGAAACTGGCGCCTTAGACCAACTCGGCCATCTTGACATGATGCTGTCTGAACATTTTATCTTTATAAGTACGCAGTTTATCGGACATACTAAGTCATAAATAAACAGTTTATAAGACAATGCGTAGCAGAAGTAGGCTCTGAAGGTGCTATGTGTGAGATATAAAGGGACCTCACGCTCAATTTCGTTTTTGTTGTATCGGGCGATACAACAGTTCACATGTTTATGCAAAGCAACATACTCATTGCAAAAAGAAAAACTTGTCAAGTGCTTCATTAGGCTTTGCAGCAACATACTCATTGCCTTTGTTGTTGTCACCATCAATGCTTTACTCAAATTATTCGTGTCCACCGATTGATGTTTTCCATACACCAATGAACGATTCAATGGGGAAGGATGGTAAAAGGGGCACAAGCACCCCTCCCTGGCCCCCTCCTGTCTCCAAGACGGCTAGGGTAATGTCAGGTGCGGAAACTGCAGAGGCCGGCCCCTATAGCGATTCGTATCTCGTATAGGAACGGGGTTGTGACACACATGCCTCCCGCAAAGCTCATGTAGAGCGTGCCAGATCAGTGTGTGTCAGCTCGACAGTGCAGCCCAAAAAGCCACAGACCTAACCAGAGGTGGCTATTGGCTTTTGCCATCACGGCTGCAGTTTCAACCGTTGCATGTTGCATGTTGAATTACAGTGATTGATGATATAATCACTATTTACACATATGAGTTTCGTGTCCTTCAGACGTGTTTTTGCTCTTGATCGACTAGGACATGCAGACTGTTGAAGTTCCTTATTCGGCAACGTATGCCGACTATATGAACATTCGAAAATTATATTTAGACTGTTCTCTGGGTGGAATGTGTCCCTATCTTCTCTATCTCTAATTGGTGTGTGGTTCTCTCGCACGTGATTGGCTGGTTATTTCTTACCGCTCATCTTGCAACAAACAAGCAGGGACGAAAGAAAACCCCGGCAGCCCAACAACCGTCTTCTCCGGCCCGGCCCCGGCATGCTCAGCCTCGGCGAGGCCGGACCCCACCCTGTACATCCCTTGCTCCGCCCGGGCGCGCTTTGCACAAGTGCAATCCGCCCCATAGAACACTCACTAGCCAAGCTGCCCGCCCCGGCGCTTTCTTTTTTTGAACCTCTCAATCCTGAATATAAATGCAGTATCTGTTCGTGTACAGAAAGAACGCTAACGCACCCACGCACACGAACACTCCTACACCTATACCCAGAAAAGAAAACCGCGTCTATCAAGAGATTATCAGGCCAACAGGACCCGATGCGCGACGAGGGACGTCGCACTCCCTTTGTGTCCCCACGCGTGAGAGGTAAACCCAGAACAGGCCCTAAAGAAAAACCAGAAAGCAGCTACCATCTTACAGAAAAGCCCCTATCAAAAACAAAAAACCGAAGAAGCCCCTGGAGCTTGGATGCTCCGCCGACGAAGCGCCGAGAAACTTCTGCCACAGCCGAAGACCACCGGACGAGCCGCCGACCAAGCACCAAAGATGGAACCGCCTTCTGCGTCGACGCAAACCGGGCCACACTGCCGGCGAACCTCGCAAGATCCGCCGCCAACCTCCCCTTATTTGAAACTCCACGAGCACAACCCGACGCCGGAGAGAAGACGCCGTAGAAGACGGGAAAGCTCGGGAGAAGAAATTCCATGAGCGCGACGGCGCCGCCGCTCACCAGCACGCTCGGAAACTTACCACCGGCAAGAATCCGCCATGAGAAGCCAAGGCCTCGACGAAGACATCGCACCATCACCGGCACAACAGCTTCCGCAGCGAAGATTCCGCCGGAGCAAAAAGCCTCGCCACCGGCGACGCCGACACGACGAGGATACAAGACCTAACCCTACTCCATCTAATCTAAAGGAGAAGGGAGGATATTTACAACCGGACTGCGAATCCGCAACTCCCGCTCACCTCCGGCGCCGAACCGGCCACCGGAGACAAGAGGAAGCCGACGGATTCACAGCCGGAGACGGAGTCGCCCTCAAAATCGACTCTCCCTACTGTAGCAGTGAGAGAGAGTTCGAGAAGGCGCTCCGCCGGTAATTCTACCCGGTCAAGGGCGGCCTGCTTCAGCTACTCCGCCCCCCTGCAACTGCAAGCACACTCGTCCGTCTTGCCCAGTGCACAGGCCCACGAGTTGAGCAGCCCCGCTTACCGCGCCCACTTGCATGGAGGACGTCATGCCCAAGGTCACCAACGTCAAGGTCGTGGCCGGCCTGCCGCAAAGATGGGCAGATGGCCGAGCAGCTAGGACGGGAGGACAGTGCGGACTGCGGCCTGCGGGGGAAGATGGTGCCATGGCGAGCTGGGTCAGTTGCCTTGATACCTACCTTTGCTTCTTTTTTGAGGAAGTTACCTACCTTTGCTTCTGTTCTGTAGTCTCGCAAACCATGGCCATGCATGCTACCAGTTCGTGGAAATGCAAGGCTGGAGTAGTATTCATGCGTCGCACTAACTGAAGCTTTTGTTCTTTTCTTTTTTTTTGAAACACTAAATTGTCAGTTTCTCATCCAATAAGGCTGAAACTTTCTCTTATCTTTTTGTATGATGGATGCTCTTTTTATCATATCCTACTAGAAGGAATGCAGGATTGATTCATTTGAATGACTTCTATGATGTGATCCTGTTTCGTCAAAACAGCATTGCTTTTGTTACCTTGTTTCTAGGTTAATTGCAGATATAGCATAATATTAATGTAAACGAAAAAAATAACACAGCATGTGCATCGATTAGACAAGGTTCCTTTGCACCAGAAATTGCATGCCTGTTATGTAAGTGATTCTGCTTGCCTTGTGACCCATGAGGCTGTGATAATAATTCCTGTTAATACTTCAGACCAATTATTACATTCATAACAAGCTGATAGTTAAGAAAGATGCGCTCTTACTAATAAGCTGATAGACTGCTAAGTTTGTTTGCCAATCGGTTTCCACATTTAAGCTTCAAAACCAAGGTAAAAAAACAAATGTATGATACTCTACCTACTTTATTAATGTTTGCACAAACTTAACATAAATATAATCTCATTTCATTGATTTCTATTTCTTTAATTGGTTATCATCAATGTTTTCGCCCAGATGTACCCGCGAGTTTATGGTAATTGAATACAATTCAGATGAAGGCTGGTCTCATACAGATAAACAATAATACCATCTCTTCTTGCAACTATGGTCTCTCTAAAGCGAAAACTTACATAATTGTCTCCCTATTCTCAATTTGTTGTCAATGTATTTGTTCTACATTAGGGTTGAATATCCCAAAATATTTTTTTCTTTCAGTAATATAGCGTCATGGTGAAGCACAACGTTGATGAATAGAGAGCACAGAGCAAGGTATAGGTGGTGCTCAAAACAACCGCTAAATCGGACCATAATGAATCGAAACAAGATGCACTTTGTCAGGGCTTTATACCTCCTAAAAATTCAATGGTTCACTGCCTCTGATCAACAATCCATGTACTTCAAAGATCACGTAAATATATAAGTGCTATGCTATTAATCTTTTCGACGATGCATGTTGGAACCTGGTGTATGCTACAGAATATATTATCCTCAAATGTGTTGCACCATTTCACTTGTTCATTTGCATCCTCACTGTTATATACTCCCAAATCTGAAAAAATTAGGCAGTGGAGTGAACAGGCACGTCAATGGTGCGTGGGCCATGCAGGCGCGGCGAAGCGCGGCCACCATCCTAGTCAGAAAAGACTCTGTCAGATTCATGTGCTTCACTACTTTTCACAAAGCTCGGACGATATTTGATGCACAACAAGACGAATAATCCACTTACTTTGTACAGTAGGATACATCGATCGATCATGTCGTTTTCGAGATAGCTAGAGTGCATCAATTAGGTTGACTGCGTGGTGCGCACAAGTTTGACTGTCCAATCGTGGGTTGTGCAAGGTGAAGTATACGATTAAGCAAGGTGAAGAGATTGACGCGACACGTCATGTCACGCGCTGGGGGATAATCTCTTCTCTTCATTGTATACCAGTACTACTACATCGACAGATAGGTTCACCCAAAAAAAAAAAAGGTGTACTAGATAGACAGACTCAGCTGCAAGTGCAGAGTGTGAGAGCAGAGGAGTAGCACGCAGGATGGCGACAGCGCCGAATTCAGCAGGTCTGAGCTCGGTGCGCGTGAACAAGCCCCTCGCCGCCGCCAACCGCCTCCTGGCCGCCCTCCACGCCGCGCTCGCCGCCGCCGCCATCGCCCACCGCGCCCACCTCCTCCTGCAAGCCGGAGCCGGCGGTGCTCGTGATCACCTCCACCACGCCGCCTTGCTGGCGGCCGACCTGACGCTTCTGTTCATCTGGGCGCTGTCGCAGGCGCCCATGTGGCGGCCCGTGACGCGCGCCGCCTTCCCCGACAGGCTCCGAAGGTCGCAGCTGCCTGGCGTGGACGTGCTGGTGGTGACGGCGGACCCGGAGAAGGAGCCGACGGTGGAGGTGATGAACACGGTGGTGTCGGCCATGGCGCTCGACTACCCCGCCGGCGGAAGGAGCCGCCTCACCGTCTACCTGTCCGACGACACCGGCTCGCCGCTGACCTTGCTCGCCGCCAGGAAAGCCTACGCCTTCGCCAGGGCCTGGGTGCCCTTCTGCAGGAAATACCAGGTGCACTGCCCCTGCCCAAGCAGGTACTTCGCCGGTGACGACGACCATCGCCGCGGGCTCCCGGAGGAGGAGAAGCTAAGAATCAAGGTGCGTACGTAACGTCAGTGGTGACATCATTTTTTGGGCAACAACAAGTCAATATTTGCTGCTGTGTAAGACCGACAGAAGCAGCCAGATACTAGCTGGTGTAGTAGTATCTACTACTAGTATGTTGTTATTATGCCTTTTTTATTCGAGTGGAACTACACGTACCCCACGTCAAGAACGATAGATTTCCAACTCTGCAGAAAATGTACGAGACTTTGACGGAGGATCTAGAGGAAGCGAAGAAGCAGCATGTGGATGTGAGCATCTCTGGAACAAAAGAAGATCACGATGCTTACGTGGCGGTGATTAACAAGCAGCAGCACACACAATGTTGTCTTAATAAATCAGCTAGCTGCCATATGTCTGTATTCATATATACTACATCGTTCAGATCATCGGCGACGACGATGAAGCTGATGGTGACGACGAGAATGAGGAGGCTACATCAATGCCGTTGCTGGTGTACGTCTCCCGCGAGAAGCGAAAGACGTGCCCTCACCACTTCAAGGCCGGAGCGCTCAACGTCCTGGTCCGTCTGGACCGTCTCTCGAGTCTCGATCGCCTTCTAATTATTCTGTGAAGTCATCAATTATATAGTATTGGCGTGGCGCTAGCTTAATTAGCTGCTTCATCTGCACTGCATGCTGGATGACGTACGGTGATTTGAAAGGTACTAATGAAATGATCGACGTGCAGCTGCGCATGTCGGGCCTGGTGAGCAACTCGCCGTACGTGCTGGTGCTGGACTGCGACATGAACTGCAACTCCCGGAGCTCAGCCCTGGAGGCCATGTGTTTCCATCTTGATGGCCGGCTCGCCTTCGTGCAGTTCCCACAGATGTTCCGCAACCTCAGCTCCAACGACATCTACGCCAACGAGCTCAGATCCATCTTCGCGGTCCGTCTCGTCTCGTCTCATTGTTGATTTTTTTTTTTGACTGAATCGTTGTTGAGTTTATGGCATGGCAACTATTACTCTCTCCATTTCAAAATATAAGCAGTTGTTACTTTCAGACATCGTGTTTGATCACTTGTCTTATTCAAAAAAATTATAAAAATATTATTTATTTTGTTACAATTTGGTTTATCATTAGATATACTTTAAGCATGACTTATTTGTTTTATATTTTTATAAATTTTTTTAAATAAAATGAATGGTCAAACGCGAAGTCTGAAAGTCAAAAACTGCTTATATTTTGAAACAGAGAGAGTAATTAACAACACCAAGCGATCAGCAAGAAATAATTTCTTTACTATATCATGTAGACTCGGTGGAAAGGCTTGGATGGTCTCCGGGGGCCAATCCTCTCCGGCACCGGCTTCTACGCCAGGAGGGACGCGCTCTACGGCGCCACGCCTGATTCTTCGGCCGAGCAAGGTTCCTTAGAATAAAGAACTGCTGCTGCCTGCTACTAATAATTGTCGGCAGAAGAGTACATGTGCATGCATTGTGATCTGAAGCCAGCAATTCCGATCGAACTAAAACGAATTTGATGATGCAGAGTTGTGCTCCATGGAGGCCGGCGAGCTGGAGAGGAGGTTCGGCCGTTCCAACGATCTCGTGGCCTCGGTGCGCAGCTGCTTGACGAACGACCCAGCTGCATCACCTACCTCGCGACGACGTGGACAAGAAGAAGAAGAGGCAATAAGGCAGGTGGTGCGGTGCTCGTACGAGGAGGAGACGGGGTGGGGGCAGGAGGTTGGGTTCCTGTACCAGTCGGTGGTGGAGGATTACTTCACCGGCTACCGGCAGCTCTTCTGCCGCGGCTGGACCTCCGTCTACTGCTATCCGTCTCCGTCGTCCAGGCCGGCGTTCCTGGGCAGCGTTCCCACTAACCTGAACGACGTCCTGGTTCAAAACAAGCGCTGGATGTCCGGCCTGCTCGCCGTCGGCGTCTCCTCCAAACACAGCCCGCTCCTGTCCATCTCCTCCTCCGTCTCCGTGCTCCAGTCAATGTCCTTCGCCTACTACGCCTTCGCCGCCCTCTACGCCTTCCCGGTCCTCTGCTACGCCACCCTCCCGCAGCTCGGCTTCTTCCGCGGCGCCGCCCCGCTCTTCCCCGACGAGCTGGCCGCCGCCGCGTTCGCCGCCGTGTCCGTGTCGTCGGCGCTGCAGCACCTGGTCGAGGTGTCGGTGGCCAAGCGCAGGCTGGCGCTCGGGACGTGGTGGAACGAGCAGAGGTTCTGGATGCTCAACGCCGTCACCGCCCAGCTCTTCGCCTGCATCAGCGTCCTCCTGGAGCTCGTCGGCGTCGGCACCATCGACTTCGAGGTCACGAGCAAGGCGGCCGACGGCAGGCTGTACCAGAACGGCGTGTTCGACTTCACGGGCTGCTCCACGCTGCTGCTCCCGGCCACAACGCTCAGCGTGCTCAACGTCACCGCGCTGCTTGGAGGGATCTGGAACATGATCAACTCCAGATCACAAGCGACGGCGGCCTTCTCCTCCGGCGACCTGTTATTACCGCAGCTCTTCCTCCTGTCCTACGTTGCCGCATTGAGCTACCCGCTGCTGGAGGGCATGTTCCTCCGGCAGGATGCTGCGAGGGTTCCTCCAAGGATTACCGCGGTGTCCGTCGCGGCCGCCGTGGCGCTGCTTGCCATGTTCGGCTAATTAATTAGGGGAAGAGCCATGTTCGGCTAATTAATTAGGGGAAGAGCCTTCTCCACTAGGACATGTACTCCTATATTGTCTCCTTTGCCTTTTACTGATGAGTGTCCCATGCTAATTGTTTTTCTCTGATGGTAGAATGTCAATTATTTTTTCCTGTGCTCATTGCACTAATAGCGTTCATAGTAGAACGTAAATGATTTTTTGTCCTCTTTGCACCTGGCTATCAATTCGCTTGTGAGTACCCTACAGTGCTTTGAGAAGATCTTTTTCCCCGCAGATTTGATTTTCTTTCTGGTTTTCGGTGTTTCCTTTTTTTTTTTTGCGACGAAAGGTGAGATTTTTATTAGATCATGGCAGGGTTATATTCTGCTTGGAGCAGATGTGTTACATAATGTGGCCCGTGATGGAGCCAAACTTTGCTAGATTTAAGCCTACAAGAATGTCTAGCTAGGTAATCAGCAACCCTATTCTGATCTCTCTTACAGTGTATAACCTCAACCTCTCTGAGCTCAGCGATTTTATTTCCATCAACAACAGAGCATACTGCCCTCTGTTCTCCGCTTGGTCGTTTATTGCCTTGACAGCGAGGAGACAATCAGATTCTAGCGTGATAGGAGCATCAAGCCATTGGATGGCCAAGTTCAGTCCCTCTCTGCACGCCAATAGTTCAGCTTCTTCTACATTAACACAACTGAACAAGAACCTTTTTGAGGAGAATTTTACAGCTCCGGATGCATCCCGTGCTACCACTCCCACTGCAGCTGCACCTGTAGCAGGTTGAAAGGCAGCATCAACGTTGATTTTAATTCTTCCTGGCCTTGGGCATACCCATCTCCTCATGACTCCAGCTGCTGGCAACGTCTGGCCTGAAAGCTTGATTTTGTTCTCCGTTCTGATCTCTGCTAGTGACTTCAGGTAGCTGTCCAAGAATCTCCGAGAAACCTCAACGGACTCTCTCTTGCCTTCATTGACAATTTGGTTTCTGATGTGCCAAACTCGCCATAAGAGGAACAACACTCTATCTCTGCAATCATAGTCACATTCAGCAAGCAGGAGCAGCAACCAGTCAGGTCCTGAATATCAGAATTGTAGCTCGTTCGGCAGTTCCCATATCCCGCGCATTGCCTCCCTCATGGCCTTTGCCATTGTACACTGTACCAGGGCATGATGCTCTGTTTCATCTCCGACACCACAAATAGTGCAGGTCCCCGTGGGCTCCAGCTTTGGAACCAATTAATTTACTTTAGTGGGCAGAGTTGTGCTAGCCACCTTCCATGCAAAATGCTGAATTTTTGGTGGGACTGAAGATTTCCATATTAAGCTCCAAAAAGGCCTTGTGCCATCAGGCCTTGAGCTAGTCGCACCTCCAGAATCCCCATGCTCAATACGAAAACCCAAATAAATCCCGGACCTTTCATAATGCCATGCAACGAGGTCGTCCGACCTTCTACTCGGCAATCTCATCTTTAGAATCTTCTCGGCATCAGGAGGGTAGAAAATTTCATTAACCAAAACAGCATTCCATTGGCCTGTGTTCTGATCAATAAGCTCCGACACCCATTTTTATCTGTTCCTTCTCATCTTGCCCATAACAGTCAGTGAGAAATCATTAGGAATCCAATTATCTCTCCATATCCTGACACTACTGCCAGTTCCGATGCGCCAAATAATTCCATGCTTCAGCAGTACAAGTCCACGCTCAATTGACCTCCATGTAGGTGATGCATTTCCAGAGAAAACTGTATCAAGCAAATACGTTTTCGGTGTTTCCTCCTCCATTCTTTCTTGCGAGCAGGTCACGGAGATTAGTTGTAGGACAGAATTGCTGAATCCGGAAATTATGTAAGAACCTGAACCCTGGTGTGCCATTCATCTTCTAACCTTAGACGCGCTCTGCATGCGCCCATTCTCAATCTGGCATGCGTGAAACGTGTTAACACCCTCGATCTTGCCCAGATCGAACACCTCAGTTCTTTAATCAAAGCAAATTATGTCAGCTAGTTTTGCCCTTACGCAAAACCGTCACTACCAAATCATGAATTTTCAAGCAATCTCCCTCTGCTGACATCCCACGCCTGCTTACGCTTTCAAATTCTCGGTTAACACACTACATAACCAACCTTGGCAAAACGCGAAGTAAAATTTTTTTTTGGCAAAACGCCGTAATCCCTGAGCGAAAATCAAGAGGTTTTAAAAAAGCGAAAAATGTTATGAAATATTCATTCATGTGGCTGTCCATAACCCCCACAATCAAAGCTAGTCATGTAACGACTCCTACATCAATTCTGTAATTCTTGTTTAACTCTCCCTCTCTCTTATATCACTGTATATAAAGGGGAGTTTGGATGTACTCGGAAGACATGAAGAATAACAAAAGCATTTCATCTACCACTCTCTCTGTTCTCTACATTTCCTACACCACAGTTTACGATAGTCAAGAAGCATTTTGTATTTAACACGTTATAAAATCAGCACGATCGTCTCTAAGACTATCGTGAATCAGATTGTTGCTTAGGAAATATTTTATTATCATATCCTTTTACAAGGTAAGATATTAATTTGATTTCTTTTACTTACTTGTTGCTCTTGTTCTGTTATTTATGTTTTTGCAATTGTACATTGTAGTTCAACTATGTCGAATCTTAGCAAACTTGATATCACGGCTTTGGATATCACTGGCAAGAACTACTTGTCATGGGTTCTTGATGCTGAAATTCACCTAAATGCCAAAGGGCTTGGTGACACAATAAAAGATGGGAATAAAGCATCTGATCAAGATAAAGCTAAGGCCATGATTTTTATACGCCACCACCTCCACGAAGGTCTAAAGGCTGAATATCTTACTGATAAAGATCCACTTGTTCTTTGGAACAAGTTGAAAGAAAGATATGATCATCAGAAAACAGTGATTCTCCCTAAAGCTCGTTATGATTGATTGCACCTGAGGTTGCAAGATTATAAAACTATTTCTGAGTATAATTCAGCCATGTTCAATATCACTTCACAACTATTGTTTATGTGGAGAGAAGATTACTGATGCGGAAATGTTAGAGAAAACATACTCCACATTCTATGCTTCAAATGTGCTGCTTCAGCAGCAATACCGTGAGAAAGGTTTCAAGAAATACTCTGAGCTGATTTCTTGTTTACTAGTGGCTGAACAAAATAATGAGCTTTTGATGAAAAACCATGAATCAAACTAGTTCAAGTCCGTTCCCTGAATCAAATGCAACAAGATATGAAAACCACAACAGAGGACGCGGCCGTGGTCGCGGACGCGGTCGTGGTCGTGGGCGTGGGCGTGGATTTGGATATGGATATGGTCGTGGTCGAGGAAATTATAATGTTCAGTTCAAGAACACTACCAGTCCTCATAAGGGACAAGAAAAGGGAGAAAAAGAGAAAGGTCAAATAACTGAAAATGCATGCCATCGTTGTGGAGGAAGAACTCATTGGACGCGTAACTGCCGCACACCTAAATACCTTGTTGATCTCTATCAAGAATCATTTGAGAAGAAAAAGAAAAAGATAGAGACAAACTTTGCAAGCACTAGTGGTGATGGTATTTATCATGATGAAAAATATGAAGCGGCAAATCAAGAAGAACATGGCAGCTATGATGCAACCTATTTGGATGTTTCTGATCTCGTTGTCTAAATATAATTTATCTAGAAGTTACTTCATACTTTATGTAAGAATAAATATGATGTAACCATAACATCCCATGTTATTGCTGCCGCTATTAATAAATAAATTCATATATTGATGGTTCTATGTTCATGTAGATAACATACTTTACAATAAAGTTTTATTTATGTATTCATTTTATTTTGAAGTGTATGGATGAACCATTGCTTCAAGAGCTTCAGCATGAAGATGATATATGTATTATTGATAGTGGAACAACATATACCATATTGAAAAGTAAATTGCATTTTTCCTATCTCGTTATCCGAGATGCATATGTGAACACAATATCTGGAAGTTGCCAAGTTGATAGAGGGCTCAGGAAGAGCCCAAGTAACTTTACCATCTGGTACAAAGGTAAACATAAATGAGGCACTTTATTCCCCAAAGTCTGAAAGAAATTTATTGAGTTTCAAAGATATTCGCCGAAATGGATATCATATCAAAACAATGTGTGAGGATGATCTCGAATACCTCAATATTACTAAGATATCCTCGGGGAAAAAGTATGTGTTGGAAAAATTACCAGAATTACCTTCTGGATTATACTATGCGAGGCTCGCCAAGAATGAATCGTATATGGTGGTGGAACAAAATTTGACCAACCAGAATAATTTCATTATTTGGCATGACCGTTAGGCCATCCCGGATCAGCGATGATGCAAAAAATTATTAATAATTCGTGTGGGCACACATTGAAGAATCAAAAGATTCTTCAAGCAAGTGACTTCTCATGTATCACATGCTATCAAAGAAAATTAATTGTGCGCCCATCACCGGCTAAAATTGGGCATGAATCTCTTGCGTTTCTTGAGCGTATACAAGGAGATATATGTGGACCCATTCATCCAGCAAGTGGACCATTTATATATTTATGTTTTTAATTGATGCATCAACTAGATGGTCACATGTCTCCTTGTTATCAACCCGCAATTTGGCATTTGCGCGGCTATTAGCTCAAATTATCAAGTTACGAGCACAATTTCCAGATAGTCCTATTAAGGCTATACGGTTGGATAATGCCGGTGAATTTACATCGAAAGGTTTCAATGACTATTGCATGTCGATCGGAATAAATGTTGAACATCCTGTAGCACATGTTCACATACAAAATGGCCTTGCAGAGTCACTTATTAAACAGCTCTAATTAATTGCAAGACCGTTACTTATGAAGTCAAAACTCCCAACATCTGCATGGGGCCATGCTGTTTTGCATGCAGCAGCATTAATTCGCATCAGGCCAACAAGTTACCATTCCTCTTCCCCGTTACAATTGGTATTTGGCAAAGAGCCAGATATTTCCCAAATAAGAACTTTTGGATGTGCGGTATATGTCCCGATTGCTCCGCCAAAACGCACTAAGATGGGACCTCAAAGAAGGTTGGGAATATATGTTGGGTATGAATCCCCATCAATAATTAAGTATCTTGAACCATCAACGGGAGATTTATTCACAGCAAGATTTGCTGATTGTCATTTTGACGAATCAAATTTCCCAACAACAGGGGGAGAGAATAAGTAGCTGAATAGAGAAATAAGTTGGAATGAATTATCGTTATCTCACTTTGATCCTCGTACAAAATTATGTGAGAAAGAAGTTCAAAGGATAATTCATTCACAAAGCTTAGCGAATAATTTGCCAGACGCTTTTACAGACTCAAAAAGAGTGACAAAGTCTCATATTCCAGTTGCTAATGCTCCTGAGAAAATCAATGTCCAAGAAGGACAAACGTCTACTGCTAATGAATCGAAACCTACTGTAAAACGTGGTAGACCATTGGGTTCCAAAGATAAGAATCATCGAAAAAGAAAAGGAGCAAAGAATCAAGATGGTCAAATCGAGGAAATAAATGTTCAAGAAAAATCCTCCGAAGGGGGTAGAAGACATGATAAATGATATTACTACAGAAGAGATAAAGGTACCTAATTCATCAGAAAATGAGATCTCATTAAACTATGTCATGTCTGGAAAACTTTGAAACCGTGATAAAGTCATTGTTGATGATATATTTGCATATAATCTAGCGCTAGAAATTATGGAAGAAAATGAGGATCAAGAACATCGAACAATCGAGGAATGCATGCAAAGAAAAGATTGGCCAAAATGGAATGATGCAGTTCAAGCAGAACTTAATTCTCTCATGAAAAGAGAGGTTTTTGGACCTGTAACTTGTACACCTGATGGTGTCAAACCTGTTGGTTATAAATGGGTCTTTGTTCGAAAAAGAAATGAGAAAGGAGAAGTTACAAGATATAAGGCACGTCTAGTTGCCCAAGGATTCTCCCAAAGACCTGGTATAAATTATGAAGAAACATACTCTCCCGTGATGGATGCAACGACTTTCAGATATCTTATTAGTCTGGCAATAAAAGAGAATCTTGATTTGCATCTAATGGATGTTGTTACGGCATATTTATATGGATCACTTGATAGTGACATATATATGAAACTCCCAGAAGGATTTAAACTGCCGGGAGCAGGTTCTCGAGAGCAATATTCAATTAAATTGAACAAATCACTTTATGGATTGAAACAATCTGGGCGAATGTGGTATAATCGTCTCAGTGAATATTTGATAAAGGAAGGGTATAAGAATGACTCTATCTGTCCATGTATATTCATAAAAAGATCTGGATCCGAATTCGTTATAATAGCAGTATATGTTTCTAAATGTGATGGGTACACCTTAGGGGGCCTTTGGAACGCGGGATTTTTTCCCGTTCCTGTGTTTTTCCTGTAAACAGTCAACTGATTCCTGTGAAATTCCTTTACAATTCCTGTGAAAATCCAAAGGGGGCCTTAAGGTTTTTAATGAGGCATACATATTCACAGTTATTGGACAGCCAAGGGGGAGTGTTATGAAATATTCATTCATGTGGCTGTCCATAACCCCCACAATCAAAGCTAGTCATGTAACGACTCCTACATCAATTCTGTAACTCTTGTTTAACTCTCCCTCTCTCTTATATCACTGTATAGTATATAAAGGGGAGTTTGGATGTACTCGGAAGACATGAAGAATAACAAAAGCATTTCATCTACCACTCTCTCTGTACTCTACATTTCCTACACCACAGTTTACGATAGTCAAGAAGCATTTTGTATTTAACAAAAAATTCAATAAACACACATGAATATCGGAAAAAAATTGTGTGCGGACGGTTTGTAAACAGAGCTGGTGCAGCCCCTTCTGGATTGCCGACGCGTGGACATGGTGGGGGAGTCTAACGGTAGTAGCACAAGGTCCTGCGCCAAGAATAGCTCGGCTCCCGCACGCCCTCGGCTGGAACTCCTATAGACGCCCTCGGCTCAGATGTTTGGCTCCAGCGAGTTCGTTCCCTGCCGCCGCCGGGAGCGCGAGCTTGATCCCCGCCGCCGGGAGCACCGAAAAACGTCGACAGCCTCATAATAACGATGGCGAGCGTCTACCCCACGACCATGGCGATCTCCTAGCTTGGCGGCTGCCTTCACGCGCTACTTGCCGATCGATGTAGAAATTGGACCAGGCCGCTCCTTCAATTCAGCACGGAGACCTTGAGTGAATCGTTAACTTACTAGTTTCTTAGCTTGGGTTCGAAGCTCGTTATTAATCTACGAATCATTAACAAATCACATTGACTGAACAGCCACATACAATTGTTTGGAGCTGGGCACCAAGCCGTTAGTATACAGCTTGATCAGCCTATCTTTACCACTTCAGCGGATCCTACAACACTTCGTTCTATTTGTGATCAAGAAGAATAAACAGTGAATCATCTGTGCCTGCACGGTACTGCAGCTACATTGCGGCGAGGGACTGGCCATGCCGGGCCGGGAGCGAGAGGACGACGACTTGGACTGCGGCGAGGGGAGGAAGATGCCCACGTCGCGGCCATGGGAGGAGGCCGCATGTTTTGGGCGCCGTCGCCGCCGCACGAAGGAGCGCTGCCGGTTCAGATGTGAGTTGTGGATTTTCTCCCCGCCCCGTTTCCCCGGCTTCGCTCGGCAGCTCATCACCTTACCTGCTTTCGAGCCGAGCCTGGGAACAACTTCAGACGAGCCCACCAACTACTCCTGTCCGATCTCCACGTGGCAGGAATCGAGATGGGGTTCGTAAGAGCAAGTTTTACGGTTTCGCATGCTGCCGGCTGCAAAGAACGTCAGCGAGGGAGCTGTGATGGTGGGGCCCGTTGATATTTAATTTTCTTTTTTCCTCAGCAGCAGCGTGGAGCCAATGAAAGGGGTAGGAGTGGTGATGGTGGACCCGAAAATGAGCATCTGCCCGCTTGCTGCCGCCGTTTCGCAAATCGCTCGCCTCTCTCTCCCCATTGGATTTCGCCTGCTCAAGTTGCTTCATTATACTTGCTCTAAACTTGCGTTGTGCGGCCGGTTCGCACCTAATTTTTTTCCTGAATATCACGCGTGTGTCCATCTCCACGTCATCAGCACTAACCATTCTCCTCACCAAACTACCATTTCTCGGGTCCCATGCCTCGCTCGCTCGTCAGCTTGCTCCCGCGGCAACAGAGGTAGCGAGCGGAGCGGCCTCCCTTAAACGGGGCGGAGCGGACGCCGCGTGCGCGCCCGACCCGCTTGCCCCCGCACGCGGACGGACTCCGATGCGCAGCCCCCGCCTGCGCCGGCCGGAGGAGGAACCCTAGGGCTCGGGCGCGGGCTCGGGCGCGGGCGCGGGCGCGCCGATGGCGGGGCGGCCGGGATACCTCACCCTGCCGATCTTCTCGGTGCTCGCGGCGATCGGGTACGTCTACTACACCACGGTGTTCGTGGCCGTGGCGCGGTGGCTGGGCCTCGCCACCGCGGCGGGGGTCGCCAACGCCGCCGCGTTCACGGCGCTCGCCGCCGCCTGCGTCGCCACCTACACCGTCGCCGTGTGCAGGGACCCCGGCCGCGTGCCGCCGGACTTCGTGCCCGACGTCGAGGACGCCGAGAGCACCGTCCACGAGATCAAGCGTAAGGTGCTTTCGCGGCTCCCTTCCCCTCCCCGGCTTGGGTTGGGCGGGCCTCTGTTGGCTGGTAGCTGTCGGGGTGAAGTTTTGGATCTGCGGGGTGGTGGCGTTGGTACCTCTTGGGAAAATGCGAAATGGAGGTAGTCCGCTTCGTGATTTGGAACATTTGGGGATGAAATTGTTTCATCCTAACGTTTTTCAGCCCAATTAGGACCTGGAGAGCAGGAAGGACCTGATTTTGCAAGTAGATTAGAAGCAAAAATTCGAGTGTTTACTCCAGTACCTTCCACAGAGTTTGTGGATCTAGTCTGATTTATGTTTGGTAGTTTCGAATTTTCGACGGGTTTGCGATCATAGTTACATGCTGTACTATGTGTCAGTTTCTACTCCCTCTGGCTTTTTAAGTGATGACGTTAGGACAACTCTAAGCTCAAAACTGAACTAAGAATGCTGTTGTTATGTCATCAATTAAAATTCGGAGGGAGTAAATTTTAACCAATAGTAAGCTTGAACAAAACCAAAGTGGCCCTGAATTGAGAAGCTGCCTGCTGCTAATTATTTTGGCGGGTGATAAGGCCTATCATGTACTGACTTGCAAAGCTTGATTTCTTTAAATGGATGTGGTTGAAGGAAGATAAATAGTTAATACACAGCTTCTCTTAGAACATTGCTGTCTAGAGTCTTACATTAATCTACAACTAAGCACTTGCTGCAGCCTGGTAGCCTGGTACTCCCTCTATTTCAATTAGGGTCTGCATGCATTTCAAGATTCAAATTTCCAATAAGTTGTTGATGACTTTGCAGATTTTTTGATACAAAATTGATACCATAGGATTCTTCTTTGAAAGTTCTTTTTCTGTGGTTTTCATTTTATTATCATGAGCAATGCAGTATGGGATCACTTAGTGGTCAAACTATATTCTCGGACACCACAGCGAGTGAAACTGCACCCTACATTTTGAATTGAAGGGGTTATGAATGTGGACGAAATAGGTAGGGCGTGATCTGAGATGGAAAGGTGCATTGTCTTTTCAATACGTGAGAAGTGAGAACTGAGAAAATCTTAGGCCAGCCTGTCACTTTACTTTTAGACGATGCATCGCCTGTCACTTTACTTTTAGACGATGCATTTTTCACTGATAGCAGACAAATGTAGCTTCTAATTCACCTGTGATCACAATATGTTCTATCTGTTGTTGCTTTTGCAGGGTGGTGACTTGAGATACTGCCAGAAATGTTGCCACTATAAACCTCCACGTGCACACCATTGCCGTGTTTGCAAGAGATGTGTTCTAAAAATGGTGCTCCCAGTAGTATTTCTGCGATGTCATCCTTCTATCTGCTCTCTACCTTCACGTTTTCACCAACTTAATATATGCAGGACCATCACTGTATTTGGATTAATAACTGCGTTGGGCATGAAAACTACAAGATTTTCTTGGTCTTTGTATTATATGCTGTAATGGCAAGCTTCTATTCAATGGTAATTTTGTTTCTTTAAGATTTTCACTAGTAGCTACTTGTTTCGAGGGTTGGAGCATTAAATATTTGCATTGTTCTCAGATTCTGATTATAGGGAGCATCATACACAGTGTTCCTAAAGACGAACAGGCTGGCAGCGATTCTTCTCGATCATCGCTTGTGAGTTCTCTGGGGATTTCTGTTCAAAGTTACTAGTATTTCGCATGGTAATCTGAACCATTGTCAGTAATCCTTTGAGTAAGAGTTTTGAGGAACTTATCAAATTGGCAGATTATTTGTGGGGTCATTCTTTGCCCATTAGCTTTGGCGTTGGCAGTGCTCTTGGGCTGGCATATTTACCTCATAGTACAGAATAAAACTACAATTGAGGTTTGTGACATAAGATTTCCCTTGATGTTGGGTAGCACTACTGTTTGTAGAAGTTATGATAACACTTATTATTAATGGTTTGCAGTACCATGAAGGAGTTAGAGCGATGTGGTTGGCAGAAAAGGGTGGAGATCTCTATCATCATCCATATGACCTCGGTGTCTATGAGAATCTTATTTCTGTAAGAACTGTTTATACTTCTATCTTTTGTGTTCCTTTGAATGGAAATTGAGAATGATCAACTATTTGACTACGGAGAAAAAATATTGGTGGCAATCTTATTATCCTCTATCTAGTAACATCAAATTTGGAGTTTTGGACCTGACCTTTTTCCTAGCCACAACCTGAATTTTTTTAGTCCATCTGCCCACAAGAAGGAATAAGTAAGGGAACAAAACATGAAAAATGATGTTTTTCAGTGTTTGGCATGTTATTTATTAGCATTATGGATTTCAATAATTTTGTGAGGAAAGAATCACTTGCATGCTATTTAGTATATACAAGTATTCGAATTTTTTTTTTGTGTGTGTGTGTGTGTGTAGTTATAGACTTATAGTTGAGTACTCTTTCCTTTCTTTCAGACTTGTGCACATTTATTATGGGAACTGTAGTAAAATATGTCCATATGCCACTAGTGAAATTATGTCTCATGTAACCGCATTACATTTGTCTCCTAAAGACCTAAACCACACTATAACCAATGAATAAAAGGTTGTCTTGTAAACTGTAGTATAAATATTAAATTGAGTAAGCGTGCTTTAGGAAAGAGTATGCATGTCTCTTCTTCAGACCTGTACCATCAAATAAAACCGAACACTTTCCGGTCCCTAAAACATCAATTAGAAATGACTGAAAACAGAGGGGTAGGATAATTATACCACGGTAGTTGCTTTCTTAGGGGTGGCATTACTTGTTATTAATGTTCCAATGTTTCGTGGTCCTTGTACGCAGGTTCTAGGGCCTAATATATTCTGTTGGCTCTGCCCAGTATTGAACTCTATAGGAAATGGCCTTCGCTTCCGTACATCCTATGATATTCCAGTATCTACACCACCGATGTGACTACAGAAGATAGCAGTATATTCACAGTAGGTGGTATCTAACACTGGAAGTGCTTCCCATTCTGCTGCTTGAGTGTACTTGTTCTGAACCATCTTGGATTTGGGCAGGTCAGGTCATGTAAATCTGCAAGATACGGGAGATGTTTACCGCAACCTAGGAGTATTTCTCCATGTGTCTTTCTCAAGTCATACACGAAAACGTTAGCCTAGTCGTTTCTTTCATTCTTCCCATACTTGATGAGAAAATTCGCTGCTGCCTTGCTCGTAACCTGGAGTAGGCTGTGCGTACAGAAGTTAAACAATGACAGTTCTGTTGTAAAGTTAATGTTCATACTGTGTTGGAAAGCCATGTAATGTAGTGAATGGTCATGAAAGCAATTTTCCAAGATCATTTTTGTACATTCTTGTTGAATTCTCTATACAAAGGTGCAGTATGGTTATCATGAGCGCAAGCGTGTTCTATGCAAACTGCTTAAGCCCTGCTCCTACTTGTGAGCGTAAATGGAGTTTGAGTAGCTCACATAAGCAAGAGGAAACAGGTTGCATCACAATACTGCAGTTTAAGGTGGATCAGAGTTCGCCAGAACCTGCGATTTCCGCACATCATTGTGCAGTACGACGGGATCTGGTCATTTAGTCTATAAAGGACAAGGTTTTGAGCTAATTAGACCTACATGTCAAGCAATGTTAGGGGCGCAATTGTGAATATGGGCACTGTCGAATATTTAACATCAAGCCAGGATTCTGAAATTCGCCAGTAACAAAAGATCTGCGCGTAACCCATCACATCCAAAAACGTTATCCTGAATCAGTAGTGGCGTCAATCAGTATCGGACACGCCTGCGATTTGTGAAGATATCAGAGACAAACACTTTATTTTTATTTTCAAGTACAGCGACAGTGTCAGGTAGAAGCAAGCATGACGACGCTTCAAACACACTAGCCAGCAAGTGACCCAGCAGTTTGATATGACGCACACAGATTATTATCTCAGTTATGATTCTAAGCAGAAAAGCAGTAATCTATTTCCCCTTTCCTTTTCCCTTGCCCTTCTTCGCGTCAAGCTTTGCTTGCACCCGGGCTGCGGCAGCGGCCTTTGCTTCCTCCCTCTTCTTTTTCTCTTCCTCTTTGGTCGCAGCAGCTAGCTCACGCTGCTTCTTAAGTTCCCTGCCCAAAAATTATGCGTTTACTCTTTATTACACTATTGATCATCATAATATGAATCCTAGACTCTAACAGAAAAAACAAACTATACCACTTTTCCTCTCCCGATCTCTCTCGTTCCGCTACAGTAGAAGGAGGCGAAAAGGAAGGCGGTCTCAAGTCCGGCGGCGATTCCGCCGGTTCTCCCTCGCCTCCGGCGGCCCGTTCGGCGCCGGAGGGCCGGGAGGGCCGGGGGAATCGTTGTCCGGTGTTAGTTCCTAGCTTTAGTAGGTTTATAGGTTAGAATAAGCCTGTTAGGGTTAGGGTTTCCGGCGGCGTCTTGTCGGCGTTGTCTGGAGCTGCTGTCTCCCTTGGCGGAGCTGAAGGCGGAGGCGTCGGTGACGGCGGTTAAGCCCTTGGCGACACCATGTGGAGGTTCGTTGTCTTCTCCTTTGCGAAAGGGTGGAAGTTTTTGGTTCCCCCCGCCGGCGGTGCTGGTGGTGTGGGTTTTTTGTTTCCTTCGCTGGCGTGGCTGCTGGTGTGGAATGGTGCTTCCGGGTGGTTGACGTCGAGTTTCGACGATGACCTCGCCGGATTTCTGCTTCGTCTTGCTCGTTGCTGTTTGGAGGAGGTGGATTGGGTTGCTTCTTCGGCTCCTTTGATGATGCGATGGCCGGTCTTGTGCCTTCTTCGTGTTGATCTAATCGGCTGTTACAAAGTTTCGAGTTCGCCATCAAGGAGGGAGGAGGGGGCCTGCTGGCTCCGACGGTGGCAATCGGCGGAGATGAAGCTGATGCCGGGAAGCCTCTGGATGAAGAAGGAGTTCTTTGTAATTTTCTTTTTCGTCAGGGGCCTTTCTGTAAAAAGGCTGGGTTGTACTGTGCTCAGGTTTTAATATATTCCCACCCTTTTCGCAAAAAAAAAAAAAAGAAAAAAGAAAAAACAAACTATGATTTATTACACAGTTGATACTCCACTTCTAGCACCTAACCTCAGTACTATATCGTCGTCAACAAGTCACTAGAGGACTATAAGCCTAACAAGCAAATAATGTGTTACTGTAGGATTCAAATTTTATGCAGCTTGATATATGGGATTTGATGGAATAGATATCAAAGATGAAACACTACAAATATCTTACTCAAGCCTGGCTTTCTCTTCAGATACACTGCCCAGACTTGAACCTTTCCTCGGCCTGCAAGCCACTAACTCCACCTCGAAAATGAGGGTTGAACTGCAAAGGTAAGATCCTCCGGTTACTAACATCATCAACATTGTGCAACTACTAGTAAATTTTAGAATCTAGACAGTTGAATAGGAAAGAGACTTTGGAGGTATCTCCGGTGGCGAGCCTGCACTTCCGTATGCATATTCTGGCTTGCACGTGATTTTTGCCACCTCCCCAACCTTCAATGTTACAATGTCAATCATATTAGAGATGATCAAAGTAAGGCAGAAACTAGAACAATTACTACTCAATTTACCATGTACCTTCATGGTTCTCAAGGCTATATCCCATGCTTTAATGACAGCCCCCTGTCCTACTTCAAATGAGAAAATAGAGTTGTCTTCATGAGTGGTGTCGAACACTTCGCCATTCTCAGCAAGTGAGCCTTCATAATGAACTGCCAATGAGATAGAACGATAGATGTTACATATTGTATTCTGGAGATACTCTTATTTTTAAACATGAACTTATTTTGTAGTCTGTCAGCTAAAAGCCAAGCAGCTGAATATGGAGATACTACAAACAAGCTAATACAATGATCCATTGAGACCGAAGTACGAGGAAAAGGGATAATACGGCAAAGTTTAGCTCATCAGGGCGCGATAGATGAACTGCATACCATCAACTACAGGAAGGCTATCAGATGGCGATGTAGCATCATCCTTTGCTTTCCTGACCACTGTCTTAAGAACACCTCCATCTCCTGTTAAATCTATGGTCTCTGCCATGTCTGTGTTCACACAAGAAATTCTGAAAGAACAATAACATATAGGTTCATTAGTCAATTTAACAAAGTACTAGGCACAAAAGGGAGTAAATAAGCACTTTCTTCAATTCAGTCGTATAAATTCATTGGTTTCTTCCGCTTTACTACTGGTATCTGTTTGGCAATTTCTTCGGCCAGTTTAAAGGCGGCTCACATTTAACTACACATTTTACAGTTTTGTGGCACAGGAATACAGGTTCCACAAAGCAATGACTGCGAGAGCTACAGCTGTGGACGGGTTCAATCATATCAAACATTGATACTTAATTGAGAATCATCACTCCACACGTATCGCAAATTCATATAATCATCGTACTCTACTCCGACAGAGAATGTAACATTTGACCCGAGCGGAATAAGCAGGGGCTTAGTGGATCAGCTGAACCCTCAGAATATCGGAAATTAACTGCTGTTAGCACCCAGCAAATTGGAAGAACTCCGTATCTAGTGCAGAATGAAGAGAACTAGATTAAATCGCTAAGTACATGGAAATTTCACGCAAACAAATCTTAATCCTAGAGCAATCCATCAAGAAAGGAGATTAGGGACTCCCGACGCAGGTCGGGTGGATCTATCCACACCGGGGGTCGGGGGTGGAGACGTGGAGCCGTGAGCCGTGGAGGTGAGTGCAGGGGCGACGCGAAGAATACCTGGCACGCGTCGCTTCGGCCGCAGGATTCCCGGCCTTCCGGTTGCGGGAAAGAGCAGCGGACGACGGATTGGGTGACCTCGCCTCCGGCCGCGCGGAGAGAATCAGTCGGGGCTCGAGGACCAGATTTCTGCGAACTGCGAAGGCACTTGGAAGGGGAGAACAAAAATTCCGGGTCCCTATCCAATGTCTGCCCCTGGTGAGAGCAACTCCAGCAAGGGACTCTAAATTAAGGCCCCTACTTCTATTTTACAGGCCGGCCTGGAAAAATAGAGGCTCAAAAACTTGCTTCAACTCCAGCAGTTGTGGCCCAAAGACCCTATTTTCGGGTGGGACCCATAAAAAAATTTTCATCCGTCTCCTTCCCCATCACGGGTGCGACGCCGCCGGCGACTGCCCCCCGCGCCCGCGCCCGCCGTTCGCCGCGACGCCGCCCGCCCACCGCCGCGACTGCCCCCGCGCCCGCCGTTCGCCGCGACGCCGCCCGCCACCTCCGCGACTGCCCCCCGCGCCCGCCTTTCGCCGCGACTGAGGCCGGCGAACTTGAAGACGGCGCCGTCGCTGAACTTGAAGACGCCGACGGCTCGTCCAGCTCCGGGGTCCTGTCCCGCGACACCCTGACGCTCACCTCCCTCGCGCGCGCTCCCAGACGCTGCCCCCTTCCTGCTCGGCCTGATAAGTGAACCATAGAGGAGGGTTAAAAGCTACTGAATCAGTCCTGATAAGTTTTCATCATGCAGAAAGATTAACACTTGTCAGCTGTGAGTTGTCGAATGGCTCATTTCTAGTAACAAGAATGGAAGTTGCGAGTTATAACCGTTGCTCTAGCCCAATGCACTATCTACCTAGTCCATTTAACAAAGCAAAACCTAGATCAATCAAGTCTTTGAACACTAGAATTGAGTTCAGTTCGTTGAGAATAATATTGCCATGATGAAGATTAGATATTCAACCATCAGCAGAATATATACAAGAACTTCTCATCCAAAATTGAGCAATGAGCTTCCAAACGATGCACAAGAACGGCAGCCCAATTGGCATATAAGACTATATGGGCAATTATTATTGTCAATCAAAACAGAACCATCAAAACACTATCTCAAATTGCCCGCCCAAACATTGCTGCAGTTGAGTATATGACATGTCTAGATTTCAACAGTTTCTGCAGGTTTCAGAACCAAAGTCACAGTGCCAAACAAGTTCATTTCACTGGAGACAGCAGAGTATGGTCCAGACCACTGATAGTAAGGAAACAGAAAGTGTTAAGCACAAAGAGCACTGTGGTTTATCCGAAAAATGATCAACTCATTTTATGTCCTAATATCATCTTTGCTATCCAGGCAACCTGTTGGACTTCATCAGGTTTACAAAATATATGCCAGAACAGAGAAAGGCAGAGTGTTAACTAGTGGCATGTACACGTCTGAATTTTGATACTATTTTTCGTTAATTAGCAATCCAAGAAAACATCAATGAATCAAAACTCTCCAAATGCTAATTTTATTCTCCTTGAAGCAGCCAGCCAAGTGTCAAAATTGTTTCAGGCAGATCATCTGTCCTAACTTGTCGCCCAAATACAGTGCTGTACAGCGAGCTATCCTACTCAAAGCTCTGACGAAGCACGCACGCATGGCCAACAAGCTGCGCATGTTGAGCAAGAACACAGCTGGTCGCCGCGGGCGGGCAGTGCTTGGTGATGACGGGCAAGGAAATCGACGGCGCCGGGCGTGGCCTCGACGCAGCGCCGGTTGCGGTCGCTCTCGGCGACGAGGGCCTTGATCTCCCGGAGCGCGGCGGCCTCGTCGCCGCGGCGCCCTTGGTCGAGGAGCGCGGCGCCAGCGGGCGGCGCGTCACGGGGCAGGTGGCCGCCGCCGCCGCCGCCTTGTTGCTGTCGTCGGATGAGATCTGCTTGCGGGAGGAGGTGGAGGAGGGAGAAGAGAGAAAAAGAAAAAGAAAAAGAAAAGAAAAATGGTGGGACCCACCGAATGAGAGGAGGGATAGGAGGACCTCAGGAATGGGGGCTGGGAGATGGAGTTTGAGAGGACATGCAAAATGAGAGCCCAAGTAGGGTCCTTGCTGGAGTTGGTTTTTTTTGCTCAAGCTCCTAAATAATAGAGTAGGGGCTCAAGTAAGGGCTTTGCTGGAGATGCTCTGAGGCATCTGAATCCTTCTCTTTATTTTTTTTCTTCTCTCTTTTTGCGAATCTTTATATTTCACTTAAAACATAGTAAAATATGATACTTACGTCCAAAGAAAATATGTTGAAAGTAATCGATGAATTTTTTTTCCAGATTTGATTAGATTTTTGTCAAAGGAGAACACAGTGACCAAGTAAAAAACAACAATTTATCCGGGCAAGGAAACATTTTAAATTAGAAATTAGTTCCGTTTTATTTCTCACGAAATGAACGCCGTTTCTAGATTATTATTATTTTTTAAGAAACATGGTAGCAAGTTGGATGAGAAAAAATGATTTTTGAACCAAGAAAGGCGTATTTGGCAGCAAACGGGAAATCTATAACAGCTAAGTTTGGCACCTCAAGTATACATCTTGGCAACGTATCCTATGAGAACCAGGTTCGTGTGAGAACTATGAGAACTCCAATCTGGACCACAAGATCTTGATCCAAAGAAAGCGCATAGGGAGAGGTGGGAGGGGGAATTTGCAAAAGTATGATTAAGTGGGCGGTGATTTTGCAAATCCTCCCTCCCACCTGAATTTATGTGCCCCATTAGATCAATATCATGTGGCTCAGATTGGAGTTCTCATAGTTCTCACACGAACCTGGTTCTCATAGGATACGTTGCCATACATCTTCACCACTTCATTTCATCCAAAGCACAAATATGTAAAAGAACATACAAATAACTTTGATTGAGAATAGGCCCAGGGGGAAAAAAAATGAAACATCGTTCAGTCATGCTCGCGTGTCCTACTTCACACACTTTAATTTCGCATGTCCAAGAAAAAAAATGCAAAAACTATGTCAGGACTCAGGAGCTGTCGCGCCAGCACGCCAGCATGGTGACGCAGCGTCGCGCGATGTAGAGCCGCGCTCGTTGCTCCCGCACCGGCGCGGAAGCGACCACGCGCCGCTCTTGCCGTCGCCGTCGCCGTGTGCTGGGGTGGCCGCTCCCTTCTGCCGCCTCTTGTTGCACGGCCCGCGCGCGCCGTCGTGGGCGGCACGCAGCTCCATGGACGAACGATGCAAACCCGCGCGACTACGGATCGAGGTCGCAGCAGAGACGCACCGCGCTCGCGTGGTTGATGCTAGTGGGAGGAGTGGAGCGGAGGGCAGAGTGAGCGCAGCGAGAGCCGGGAAGAAAGAGCCGATGGGCAAGTGGCGGACCTCTCGGCGCGTGACGGCGACCGTGCTGCCGTCATGGACTCATGGTGTGGCGATGCCGCGCGCGTAGGGCCCTTCGCTGCAGGGGGAGCAGCCAATTGTACTTGGGTGCTACTAGCATGCCTGTGCCGTTCAAAGTTCACATGTACTTTGGTGCTGTGTACGCAGGGATCATCAACAGCTGGCATCGCGAGAGAGCTGGCCGCATCGGGCGAACATAACACAGTACCAGAGGACCACCGGGGCCGGCGCCCCTGTGCCGTGCGTGCGTGACCTCTCGTCGTAAGACCCGTGTCTCTCGCAGAGTCGCAATCGCGCGTGCCGCCTCGATCGGGAGTGTAAAGAGATGGAGGGGGCACGAGAGGGGATTTCGGCCGCGCCGGCGCGGTCCGTCCTTGTCTCCGCGCGTCGCGTTCCGGGACGCCGTCATGCACACTCGACACCACCACGGCCGCGCTGCGGCGGGCAAGCGGTTCAGGAAGCGTCGATCGCTGCTTGTACAGAGAATTGCTCGTTCCTGGTTCTTTAAAACTACTCTGTAAGTATAGGTGCCCAGTTGATGCATCAAGTCGTATGTCTCGTATATCATGTACACACTAACACCGAATGTTCAGTTGACAACAAAAATTTGAATCAAAAGAATAGTTACAAGAGTTACACAACAACACAACCACCGTCCCGCAAACTTGTTACACATCCATCTTGTTTCTGTCCCGGGGACAGAGTAGAAGCAACTCAGACATCGTCACAAAATGGGTACTCCGATCCACGGGCCAATCCCCGACCGCCACAGAACGAGCTTCCATGTATGGAATTAATGGATGCGTGCATTTCACGAATCAAAACCGCCACAGAGAGTATCAGCATTTGGGGATGTCGGACGGCGGCGGGGGCAGCTTCTGGTTCGGCAGCGGCCCGTCGTTGACAAGCCACGCCATGGACAGGCCCCAGCTCAAGTGCACGTCCAAGTGGCAATGCATGATCCACACGCCTGTGTTCATCAACGGATTAATAAGATGCGGTCAACAGGATCGACCCAACATTAATTTACGTACCGGGGTGAAAGCTGCCGTAATAATTAACTAGAAAGCTCACCGGGGTTGTCTGCGACGAATCGGATGGCGACCCAACCGGCGGTGGGCACGCTGATGGTGTTCCGCTGCACGGGGTCGACGAGGTTGTACTTGGCGGTGTCCTTGCTGGCGTCGTAGTTCCCGAACCCGCGGCCGACGACGAAGAAGTCGTAGCCGTGGAGGTGCAGCGGGTGGCTCTCGGCGCCGAGGATGCTGGTGTCCTGCAGCACCACCTCGACGGTGTCGTTGAACGCTAGCGGCACCACCCGCGTGCCGTGGCTGACGAACGTGGCGTTCGGCGGCGGCCCCGTGTAGTTGAACGGCCGCGGCGGCGCCGAGGGAAAGTCGGCCTTGAGCACGCCGGCGTACCGCCGCTGGTAGTGCGCCTCCAGCAGCGACGTCGCCCGGGCATCACGAAGGAGACGTTGTTCATGGACGCCGCGAACCGGGCGGTGCCGTTGGGCCCCTGGCACGTCGACCCGTTCGCGCGGCCCCGGCACGGGTCGGTCCCGAGCCCGACGGTGAAGAAGAACTTGCGGTCCACCGCCCGCGGCACGCGCGCCGGGTACGCCGCGCTCGCGAGGCTCCGGAAGTTCGCCGAGAAGTTGGCCACGGCCCCCGTGTCGTTGTACGCCGGGAGGACGGGCGCCGGAAGCGCGGCGGCGCGCTGCGGCGCGTACTCGAGGACGGCGGTGGCGGTGGTGTTGTCGAACGTGCCGACGGTGTTGGTGTAGGGCGCGATGGCCATGGCGAAGGCCGGGGAGGCCGGGTTGGTGGCGGCGGTGAGGAGCACGTCCATGGTTTGCCCGGGGGAGATGACCACCATGTCGGCCGCGAACGGCTTGACGTAGTTGGCGTCCGCCTGCACCACGGTGAGCGTGTGGTTGGCCACCGCGAAGAAGAGTTCGTCGTTGAGCGCCGCGTTGATGAGCCGCAGCATGTACGTCTTGCCCGGCCTCACCCGCAGCTTGAACACGTCGGCGGCCGAGCAGTTGTAGGTCGGCCCGGGGAGGCCGTTGAAGGTGTGGGCGTCGGAGACGTTCGGCCCGCCGCCGCTCCGCAGCGCCTGCTTGATCACCGCCTCCGGGTCGGCGTTGAACCACTCGCCGAGCATGAGGGGCACCTCCCTGTACGGCTTGGGGAACGGGTACGGCACGCCGCGCGGCGGGAGGATGACGAAGGCGCCGTAGAGCGTGGCCCGGAGCCAGGAGAAGTGCGCGTGCCACCACAGCGTGCCGCGCTGCCCGACGATCTGGAACCGGTACGCGTAGCTCTGCCCCGGCCGGATCGGGCACTGCGTGATGAACGACGGCCCGTCCGCCCACCCGCTCCGCACCTGCCGGATGCCGTGCCTGCATGCGTGCGACGACGTACGCCGATCGATCGCCGGCCGTGTTAATTACTAGCTCGATCGTCGCGTGGTCGATTGCGCGAAGGTGCGAGTGTGAAACGAACGGATCGTTTAGTTTGTTACCAGTGGAAGGTGACGTTGTTGTTGATGTTGTTGTGGACGTTCACCACGAGGCGGTCGCCCTCGCGCGCGACGAGCCTCGGGCCGGGAACTGCCCGTTCACCGTGGGGATGCTCTTCGTCACGCACAGCCGCGTCACCGTTGCCATCGTCACCTGCAAAAGAGAGCACCGTTTGCTATTGATCATTGGCGCGCCACTAATTAACCAGTGATGCAAGCACGCTTGCATTGAAGCGTGACATAAGACCAGGTGATCACTGATGACACAGCGGGCATGTACGTACATTGAAAGTGTAGCGGCGGGTGCGGGCTGCGGCGATGCCCGGCATGGCGAGGACGACGGCGACGGCGAGGAGGAGGCAAGCAGGGGAGAGGCTGCACCGGAGACGACGACAGCCGGCCATTGTTCCCGTTCGCCTCGATCGATGCACCAGCTGCTGTGTCTGATCAAAAGATCTTTGAAGCAAAGAGATGGATCGATTGCTTGACCGATCGGTCGACGAAGCTGCTGGTGAGTGGCATGAGTAGGATTCGGCCGCCTATTTAAACGACGTCAGGGCGCGCGCGCATGCTCCCGGCCAGGTGCCGTGCATGGTAGGAGGTCACACGGTGACAGTGGTTGGCCGGGGTTGGTGAACACGTACTCGCGCGCATACAAAATTCGCGACCGGGCCACTCCTTCCTAGTAGCTCGCTCTCCTCTTTTCTGCTCCGGCGATGGAGCGGCAGACGCTCGGCGAGCGGTTGCGCCCGTCGATCGTTGCAAGTTGCCATTATATTTGATTTCGAAACATCTGATAGGATTATTTAAACGTGCCTGTGTGTTAACAGTATACATATGTGTCAACTGTACCTTGCTAGCTAGTTAGCTCTCACCAGAAACGCGGGCTGAAATATCAATATCGTTTTCAGGAAAAGATGCGTAGAGTTTCAGTTAAGCTTACCACGTAGCAAAAAGAGAAGAGAATAAGCAGTGAAGTGCTGAACTCGCTGGTAATCTGGTATCATGAGGCTACTAAGCTAATCGGTTATTTGTCAAGGCCCTGATATGTATCATTTGCTTATAGACTCCTATGAACATTCAGTGAGTGAGAGCAAACAAGGCAATCGGCGTCTCAATTTGCATGCAAAGGTGGTCGATCAGCAAATGCATGATTCTCCCGGTCGCCTGGATTAATCATTGATGACTTTGCACATAATAGTTGCATATATAATTGTGATGTTACCCAGCAGACATGTAGTTTATGGTGGAATATCACTTCTGAAAGAGGCACGTGAAAGCTTTACGGGACCTTCAGTAGCAGTGCCAAAACAATCCCTCTCATTTTTCTAGTTCCCCTTCATGCTTCGCACCGTACCTCTGAAATCTGCATACAGCTTTCTTTGTGAACTTCTGAAGTAAACCAAGGGCCATACTCAGGGTCAAATCCATGTCTTTTATTATTTGCCTCACTTTTCTTCAATTATATATATCACTGTGTGATAACAAGAAAATAAATCGAATAATGCTTTTTATGGTGTGTCGCATGCTGCTTAATTGGAACTGTGGAGTTGTTGCAGTGGAGCTTCCTGCTTTTGCTAGTTGGATATGCATGCCACCTTGTGATCTGATAAATCTCTTCTGCTCGGACCCTGTTAAAAGTCTCACATTATGTCTGGCTTGGTAGCAAAGGGAGGCCATATGGAGGTTAGGGGACCAACAACTAGTACACGTCTTTTTTTTAGATAATGGAACAAGAGTCCCGGCCTCTACAACTAGTACACATCTGAATGAACGCTAAATCTATTGCTTTAAGGTAAGAGAACCTTTGCATGCATGCTAATATTTCCAAACAGTATCTGACAAGAGATTGCAGCTGGTGGCCACCATTTTTATGTTGCATGAAAATTACATAAACGTATGCTTTTCTTGTCTTATATATTTGACTAAATGCACTAGATTGCGAACAAAATGAAGGAAAACAGTACGAATTTGGTTATCTGTAGGGCTCTGTTTCTGTCACGCCTCACGCGGAAAGCGAAAGGGACATTAGAGCTAGGGAAAGGCTTACTAAAAGGAGGAAGCTATGCTTGGTTCAGAAAAGTGAAGGAAAAGAAAAATGAACGATGACGGTTTTCTCAACACACTGGGATTAGCACGCAGCTAGAGCAACACGATTCACATTCAACGTCGGTTAGGATGTGACAAACGTTACGGTCCAGTTAGTTGAGATGCAACCCACGGCTGGCCGACTTGCCGGTTCACATCTGATCTGGCTTCAAGCCTACGCATCACGCATTAGGCTAGGCGCCGGCCTCGTTTCTCTAGCTCGCCAGCCGGCCGGCCGGCGGCGTTTGGAGTCGTGGAGCGAGCGGTTGGAGACGTTGGGCGCCGCACTTTCTCGTGGCGGCCATGCATGGAGATGGAGGATCCGGCTGACCAACTCGACGGTTCAGGCGTCAGGCCCGAGCTTTACGGCCTGATCGACCTCTCGTTAGCACTAGACTAAATAAACAACAATTCCGGTCAGTGTTAAGTTGCCATCAGCAGATAGTGTCCTGCTGCTGCTGTTACTCATGGAGGATAAGGTTGATATGATCGCCCAAGCGAAATAGCTGCCATTGTTCGGATAAAGAGCGACTGGAGAAGTACCCGCGACCTGCAGACAGAGCATGGATAGTTACTTCGTTTCTGAGCATGCTCGAGAAGTTCTAGAAACTAAACAGCATGCGATTTTCGTTCTTTTTTTTTTGAGGAGGGTTAGTGATTGTTTCAGATCAAAACTTGCAGTGCGTGCATTTTCAGATATGTGATCTGAAGATTTAATAATTTTGGCCATTAGATGGTGTGTACTGGTACTACAGCGTACCAACCAGGTGGGCAGGAGGCAGGAATCCAGGACCACACACTGACTGAATCAGGAGTTCAGCAGTTCGACACTAAAATGAGTTTAGCATCTCTATCCTGAAGTAATTACAAACTGTTCCAGTCGGTATCACGCATGCACCGTGCATGGCTCACGTTGGACATGGATGCCTGGCCAACCCAAGGGAAAGGGACGAAGGGTATGTGCTTAGTAATACTATAGTTGTTTCTCCAACTGGAACGCTTGGAACAGCAAAAAGTATGAAATAGAAAGCCATCGACGACGTTGTGTCTGTCATGTGACGATGTGAGATGTGACGGAGAAGGCCACCAACTGGGTGACCGGATTTATGCAACCACCGAGCGCACCAAACCGGGCTATCCGCAAGGCTGCCTCCTGGTTTGCGACTGTTTCTGGCACTGGCCGAGGATCTCTGTGCCTCTCTGGCACGTCGACGTCTTCCGCTTCTAGTAGGACCAGAGAGGAGTGCTCTGAACTTCTGATGCCCTGACAACAGTGGCACAACAGAATACTATGTTTCAGGCTTGCAGTGAGAACATTTCACTGTTGTGAAAATCTTGGGAAGTACTAGTACAGTTTGGAACACGAAGAAGCACTGATTTTGATCCAACTACTTCGTCACGTAATGATTTTTTGAAATTCAGTTTTACAGGATCGCCAGATTAAGGCCCTGTTTGGTTGTGCTTTTTAGAGGTGCTTTTGCTTTTTCAAAAGTCATAGACAACCAAAGGCACCTGCTTTCTCCTCGGTTCTTTTATGAAAGCTGTTTGTTTCCAATACAAACTTCACAGCACCTCAATAGGTGCTTTTCGGCTGTGGAACCAACTTTTCACGAAAATTACCCACTGCCACCGGATATGTTCGTAACTGTTCGTTCTTTCCTCTCCTTTCCCCACTCGTTCGGCAGAAGAGAAGAGGGAGGCGATGCGCACGCGAGCTCCGCGCCGCTAGGGTTGAGTGCCCGCCGGCGCCCTTGCCCGACGCCGCCCCTGCCGCTGCACCTGTCCGCCTCCAACGACAACTGCTCGACTCCATCGAGGGGCGCAGCTCCACTGTCAGATCCGTCGCGGTGCCTGTCCTGCTCGTCAGATCCGCCGCGGTCGACGGCCAACGAGCAGCGCAGCTCCACTGTCCCTGTCCGGCGTCCCTGGTGCTTTCCCTGCTGCTGCCCCGACTTGAATCGAAGGTGCTCGCCTCCAGCCCGGAACTGCTTGCAGACGCCTACTCCTCTCGAAATCAACCATCATCCCCGCAGCTGTGACCTCAAATTTTGCATCAAATGGATGAGCCACAGCTTGGGGATCCGATTCCCCCACTCCCCATCCACTTTCTTCCCCTCTCCCCATGTCGATTTGAGCTTGGAGGGCTCATTGCTGCCATGAACGAACATTGCACAAGCTTTGGTAAACAGGCCCTCGGGTAAAAGTGTAATTAATTGTATTACTTATGTGTCTTGACAAATTTACAAAAAAACCCCTATATCTTAAGAGAATTTCAAAAAGGCTTTTTAAAATTTAAACCATGTGTTAATGGTGGATGTAATTTTAACAAAATTATAAAATAATCACTTACATATTAATCTCTGAACAGGAAAATGTTTTACTATCAATTTCTCTATATAAATTATTTCTCAGACATTCACGGCACAATTTTAGCATCAATTTCCATATATACTGTTGCTTAGACATTCAGGGGCGTTACAGTCATTCCACAGTTTTTTCACAGCCACAGTCATTTCAACCAAACTGCTTTCAGCTTTTTCCACAGCTCACAGCTCACAGCAGCTTTTTCCACAGCCAACAGCCCACAACAGCTTTTTTCATAGCCACAGCACAACCAAACACACCCTAACTTTTGTTTGATCTTAAGTCTTAAATAAATAAATAGTCTTAACTGGAGGTCCAAAATATGTACAAAGGCCCTATCTTTTGAAACAAGAGGTCCGTGCAGTGGGCTGCACCGTTTGATGCGTGAGAGCCCATCCGTCCGTGGAGACCCAATAACAGCCCAAGTCTGCAATGATCACGATGCTGATCTTCTAAACCCATAAAGAACCAGTTGGGAGAAATACATTTTTGACCTGCCAGAATCTACCCCACCTGTATATCAACCGTTGATTATTATCCTTACTCTTTTAATCTACCGTCTGATCCTGCCAAAACCGGTCCCACGCCGGAGGAGGGGACGTTTTTAGCGTTACTCCCGTCAGATGGCGTGCAAAAATCCTGACATCGTGAAATCTTTTTTCACCCGGCGGTGTCCTACCTTCCGGCGATTTCCCACCTGACGTGATTTCCGGTTTTGACGATGTCTTTCCTTTTCTGAATGCGCTTTCCATCTTCCTGCCGCGGCAGCATCACGGTGGTTCTCCATCGGGCGCGAGATGGATCGGGGGTGGAGTTCGGCAACCGCGGCCACGCCCGCCTCCTCCTCCTCGCCCTCGTAATCCGCGTCCTTCTCCACCTCTTGCGTCATCGGCGCCGACGCCAGCAACCGCCACGATGGCTGGTGAGCCCGGGTCCCCTAGCCAATCTCAATCCGCCGATCGATTTGCGACGCCATCGGCACTGACCAATATCTGTTCGATCCGATTCGTCATTCATCACTGCAGATCACGACGTGGAGAGGCTGGCACAAGGAGACGTAAGCAGTCCTGGACGTAAGGAGGAGGTGGTGGAGGAGCAAAAATGGCGGCGCGGACCTTTCTGTTCATTCCTGCCTCCGAGTTCGTTTCTCTTTCCATCCTTCAGATCGCCTACCTTTCCAGTTTTCACCACCCCAATAGTCTAGCCGCAATTTATTGCTTAGCAAAAGCTTCTACTACAAAAAAATTTGATTGGTTTTCAACCATCAGATTGAGCAATCCAATCTGAGAATGGAGCCATGCCCTGTTTATAAGGTTAATTTGCTCTATTTCATTGTGATCTCTTGGCGCAGATTGTGGCCAGATTTTCCTTAGCTGCAGAACGTGGATCTTACTATATCGTCAATCTGAAGGCACGTTTTCTCATCATGTAATAGTCAGATAACACAATATGTGGCATGCCTTGTTCCTGCGTTGAAGGATACCTGTATGCACTCAGGGAAGGAATTAGCTTTGCGAGTGCCATACAAAAGCAAGTGCCACTTAGCTTATTTTGAAGAAAACTAATTGACAATGGAAATATAATGAAAGTTGTGCTGGATTCGTTTTGCTCTCTTACATTCTCCATTGTCAGTTAATTTATTTATATTGCTCATCTCTGATCGTTTTCATATCGTGACACAAAATTTTTCTGATGAAGGGAACTGGTCAAGGATTGCTTACAGGATTAGTGATGCATTGATATATAAATCCTGAATCAATGTCCATGCCTTTTGAAGTATAAAGTTCACAAATTGATTGTATTTTATAATTAAAATTGTACATGTTTTACATGCCCTGTTTTTTCCTTGGCTCATATAGCTAGATTGTCTTATATATTGTGCTTTTTATTAATATTTTATATTGTTTTCTTCAGTTAGGTGGTGAAATTGTTGTATTATCTTTTATGTGTTTTCACCTAATTTATTATTACTTCCTTGGACAGGTGAACCCTACACCAAATCAAGTAAACACTCATTTCTGCATCACCGGATGGGTTAGTATGTTTAAGGATGGTCACATATTGTTGTTTTTATTGCGGTAACAGCAGGTGCTGGGTCAGAGCGACATGCTTACTCCACCGTCGACCAGTTTTGGTCACCTTCCTTGCATGTGAGATCAACAAGTGGTTGGAGGATGGAGTGCACGGGAGCGTGACACCCCACCGGTAAGAACCGATCCCAGTTTCCTCACACGGAGCAACATCTGAAATAATATTGCCACTGCTTTTATCAGTGGCTTATTAATTGTCAAGAAACGAATATTTCTTTTATTGCAATTGGTAACTGTTATGGTTTTTATCCTTAAATAGTTCTAAGAAGATGGATTATACTTCAGAAGGGTTCCTAATGAAATTACTTGTAGTTGGTTAACCCATCCTGTAGATAATTTTCATCAACATAACCCACGAAACTGCACAAATCTTACTGGAAATTAGCATGGAATTTGTGCGAAGCAGGTAGATTAGACCGGTTAGAAGAAAGGTTGTTTCTTATAACTAGCAGTTTTCTTATAGAACTACAACGTTCTTTTGTCAGCATAAAAAAAGTGGCTACAATTTAATTTATGATCTGGTTCTCACATGTATTCTTGTCAGATTGCATGGTAAGTTATCAGGCCGGCGTTCTACGTATCACTTATCAGATTGCATGGTAAAATATTAAAGGGGAAATATGCCCTCAACAATAACAGTGGATGTCTGAAGCCCTATAATGTATACATGCTGGTCAAACAAGTTCTTCTGGTGATGACAGAGTTCTATATACGAGCTATTCAGTTGAGTTATAGTGGTATGTATTTATTGAACAATTCTGGTGGGTCGGGCCTAGGTTTGAAAAATGTCTGTATGCAGATTTCATCTAAATGTCTGTGCTCCTAGGTTTGAAAATGTATGTATGCAGATTTCTGACATTTCCAAAGAGATTTGGGGAAAATAGGATAGTATATGTTTGATTTTTCATTAGGGAAAAAATTTGTTGCTGCAGTTAATTTTGTCCATCGTTTGAGGATTCATAACAAAAATCACAGTAGAGTTTGAGCTGTGGTGGGGGTGAGCTGCCGCCTTGGTCTACCAGCATCAGCATGTACCTTGGTTTCTTGTGAAAGAAATTTGCAATGGTCAATAAAAAAACCAGCATCAGCATCTATTAATTTACTCAGACATGGCATGACCTTCATTTTTCACGATTCATGTTCTGCAAGTTGATATTATGGACTGTTGCACCAGTGAGGTGGAATAACTCTACCAGCATGAATGTTTTCTTAGAAGCTGATGCAAAGACCAATTTTGAAGGAATTTTATACCGGTCTTTTGTTTTTGATCTGTTTTTTTCCAGATTTGGCGTGTGCCGGTTCCTCCTGTATGGAAACCATCCTAAAGTCAAGAACGTTCCCCAAGAAAGAGAGTTAGCTCAATCTGGTTGAGGAGACAGATTATATCATCCTGTTCAACTTTTAGGTATGATCTGAAAATAACTTCAGTTTCTCTAATAAACTGAGGATTCCTCGTGTTGAAAAGCAATCCAGTGCAAACATGCTTTTTTTTTATCTGCAAGTAAATTGTATCGACAGTTGTGTTGACAGTCATTTCACAATCCAGCCTTCTTCCTCGATTTTTTGGGTTCATTTCAGGTTTCTATGGCATGGACATACTATAGATGAATTCAATATGGTTTGTTAGCTACAATCAGTCAATTTCATTATCTCGTGACATTTATATTGGATTCCTTTGCAACTCACTGGCAGATAGCAGATGAATTCTGCAAGCGATTTTTTGGTAGAACTTAACATGAGTATTCTGTCAGATGAGATTGCAAGATTGTAAAATATGTTTTTTTTAGTGTCTATCGATAGAACAATTTTTTTTTACCAATCCTTCTGTGTTGATCGTATGTTTCAACCTATTTTTGGGTATATGGAGAGAATATAAAGATGGTCCTGGAGTACAGCCATTATATTCATTGTTTCTACAATCATGGTCATTCTTTATTTTTTTTTTCTCTTCATTACATGTGGACTTAAAGCTCAACTTTGAGTTTGAATGTTATATTTTTTTTCATCAAATTTTGTCGAAATTTTCTTGAATTGTGGTGTTATATTTGGTTTAGATGGTAGTTTATCTAATCATTTGTGCCATTCATCTGGTGGATAAAGTTTTCATGCAAAGTCACGAAGAATTTTCTTTTTTTTTTTTGCATAATGAATTTTTCTTCTTAGAACACACTATTGTAAATGATATTTTAGTTATATGTATGCAGCACAGAGGTACGGTGTCTTTCATCGAGCAATTGCCTTAAGTACAAGAGTGATGAATCTTATTGGTACAAAGAGTGATGTGCACCATAATTAGAGCATCTCCAACCGGTCCTGTAACCGGTGCTCTATCCCTCCTTTAGAGAAAACAGGCAAAAAACAGCCTCCAACCGGTGCTCTATCCCAATCGGTATCACTGTTCCGTCCTCCATTTCCCCCCCTCGGTGCGCTAGAAGTAGCGCACCGATCAGGATCGCTATCCCGCAACTGCCGCCCCAGGATTCGGTCATTCGCGCCATCTCCTTCAAGGTGAAACTTCCTCTCCCTTCTCTTCCTGGTTGCTGGTCCGTGATTTGGCCGGATTTGCCTGGTTGGTGGAATGGTGGTCCTCGATTTGGCTGGATTTGTGAGGGATAGAGGGGCAGGAGAGGGGAATTTTTCAGATCTGACCGGAAGATTTGGAGCCGCGTCGTATTGCTAGTCGCGGCAGCGTCGCGTGAGGTCGTGCCGTCGGCGGGCTCGCCAGCTGCTCGCGCATGTCCGCGTGTGCCTGGCTGCTTGTGTCCGCTGCTCCGGCCATGGTTTTTTTTTTCTTTTCTCCTGGCAGTCTTCATCTTCTCTCCAAGTGGTCGAAAACCAGCGATGCGGCTGCCTGCAGTGAGGTGGCTCGCAACGAGGCATCTTCCAGCGACAGGGATGCTGCTCGCGGCGAGGATGCTGACCTTCACTCACGCGCTCGTCCACCGCTCGTCCAGGTGATGTTCAATCGATCTGTTTTGGCCGCCTGTCCCTACGCGATTTGGAGCTGAACGACCAACCAAAGCTTTCTTTATTTGCAGGTTGTGAAGACGAAGCTGTTTTTTTCTTTTTTTTATTCTTGCATTTGATGTAGATTCAAAGATATGAATATAGTTAATCTGATGGTTCTCCGTTTCTTGTTCCTCGTTTCTCTTTCAGCTGAGTATTACTCTTCATGAGTTAGTTACAAAATATTATTAAAAAAGGGATGAATGCATATAGAGATTCCGGTTTAGAGTATCGGTTGGAGTGTGCTGATAAATAGAGAACGAAAACAGGATAGAGGATCCTCTATCTAGGCATATAGAGAATGAAAAATGGAGGACCGGTTGGAGATGCTCTTAGATGGCCATACCATTGTTTCGGTCAGTAAAAGCAACCTATTCTTGTGTGATTCTATCCAAATGAATAAAATTAAAAAACAAAGAATGATGCATTTCTTTTTTATCACGTGCGTGGCGCACGTGCATTTGTACTAGTCCCATCAGACACAGTCCAGTCTCTAAAAAAAAATAATCAGACACAGTCCAAGTCTGCGGGATACATGCGCTGACGTCACTGCTTTGCTATTTCAGTTTCCTATTTCCTCGCAAGTCGGGAAATCATCGTCGTGCGATGGGCATCAAACCTATCCTAGTTCGTTTTCGCTATAAAGAAGAGATTTATTCAGCAGCATTTCTTTCTTGCGAAACAAGGTCGGTAGACGCCCAAGAGTTGTGGACTGCAATAAGCCAACCAATAATAGCCTTTCAGATCACTGCTTTGTCTTCGTGTCGCTGGCTTGACCTTGTGACCAAGCCGACATCTCGCACCTCTTTTTTTTTCTCCTTTTTTTTTTTCGAACACCGATCTCCCGTGCACTGACTGACAAGAGCTGTACACGCGAAGTTTGTGATCTTCAGGGGATTCAAACCAAAATTCAGCCAATTTTCGGGAACGAAGCAGGCCAAATTCACGCAGGTTCGCCGCGTCCGTCAGCCGTGAACGCATCACCGTCCGTGCCATCAGCTTTCCACCTGACCTCCGTGCCAGCAGCTTTCCACCTGACCTCGGTGGAAACGGCATCCCCAAAAAATCACCACCCGATCCCGTGAGCGCCGCCCGCCCGAAACCACGGTCGCGCTCGCGCCGCGCCGCCTCCCCCGCACCCACTTCCCCTCGCCGCCGCGGCGACCCCTCCCTCACCCTCTCCAAACACAACAGAACCCGCTACTTCTCAGGAACAGAGAGAGAGAGAAATATCTCTCTGAGCGCGGTCTCTGCTCGCCCGGATCCGTACGGCCCCGCCCTCCGGCCGTTCCATGCGCACGGCGCCGCCGCCGCGGCCGACGACGACAACATGACGCTCGCCTCCCTCGCCCGCGCCCTCAGCCGGTCCGCTCGCTCTGCCCGCCCGCGCCAGGCGAGTCTCCCATCCTCCTCCTCCCGGCCCCTAACCTACCGCACGCATCCGCTGCCCTCCGGTGGGGCCAAGGTCTGACCTTTCGCTGTTCCTCTTAGGGTTTCCAGCTTGGGGGTCTCGGCGGGCTCCGGTCGACGCCCGCGCCGCCGCTGCCGCCGCCGGCCCACGGCGGGGATGGCGTCGGGATTGGATTCGTGCGCGGATACCTGACGGCCGCATCGGCGGCGGCTCTGAGTAGGCCCGCCGCGGGCAAGGCTGTGGATTGGAGGGCCCTCCTCGCGAGCCCGCAGTTCCGGCGGTTCTTCTCCGATGGGTCCAAGAAGAGTATGCTTCTTCTTGCTCATTCTTTGGCCAGTCTGGCGGCTAGGGTGCTAAAAATGTTTCTGCTTCTCTGTTTTTAGATTACGAAAACTACTACCGAAGGGCAAGAAGGAGGTGCCGAAAGGAGATGGAGTAACAAGTCTGAATCAAAGCGTAAGTTGCTGTATTCCCTTGCGCTTCTCTTGTTTGTGTGGAGGACAGTGGCCATATTGTTGTTTAGAAATATCACATCTTTCAATACACTAGCTGCAAATGGACTTGATGAACGTATCTGACAAAAGATGAACAACTTCGCATTTACATGTGCTTTAGATGATTTATTATGTTATTATGATAAAATAGCTTGTTCATTGGGACCAGATAAGGGATTATCCACAGTTGCACACTACATTCTCATTTGTAGCATAGAACAGAGAGTGCTACTAACCACTTACTCTGATGGAATTGCTGTTGTGGCGTGCAGAGGAGTCCGAGACAGAAGGTCAATGGAACTTTCAGGAGAATTTTATGAAACAGCTGCAGAATTTCCTCGCACCTCTATTGATTCTTGGTCTTATGATCTCATCCATGTCTTCTGGTACAGCTGAGCAGAAGGAGGTGAGTTCAGTTCACTACTTTGCTAAATCTGGTGCAAATAGTTCTGCAAGTTTCTATTCATTATACTTTGTTCAAATTTGTTGTAGTCTATGTTCAGTTGCTTTGTTCAAAACATGCACCACCCGCTTGTCCTGAAAGATGAGCAGAAAGGTTGAATTTGGAAGGCTACTGCCACCCCAAGTCAAATTTGTGACGTTGGTTGGGTAGTGTTTCATTGTAGATACAAGCAGTGGGAAACAGTAGGGTCATCTCTAATCATGTTTTTTTGTTGCGGGCATGAAAAATCACAGCATAAACACATGCTTTTTCTCCTCAGATGGTTTGACCTGATGCGTACACCAGATACCAGGTGGCACATTGTGATCAATGTGCCAAGTGACAAATGAATTCATAGAGATCTTATTATATCTCTGCATATCTTTGGTGCAGTGTCTCGGCCCAGCGATACATTTATTGTACTATATATTTCTGCTGGCATATCTGTCTTCTATCCTGTTCGGGAACATTTCTTTAGTTATTGTGCTCTTGTAGGTTTTATTTTGGTTGCCTTAGATTAGGAATTCTATCTTTGGATTTTTATTTTGAGTAACCGATTCTTTTTTAGACAATGATTTCATGATTAGCATATACTTCCTCCGTTCTTTTATATATTGAACAACGTCATGTATAAAAGACCAGGAGGGGTATCTGTTGCCAATTTAGTGTATATAGAAATATAGACAGCACTTATTCTACTATGTAATGGTCCATAACAATATCTTGTGTTTCATACATACGCAGATAAGCTTCCAAGAATTCAAGAATAAGTTATTAGAACCTGGTTTAGTCGATCGCATTGTTGTTTCAAATAAATCAGTGGCAAAGGTCTATGTCAGGAGTACAGCACAGCCAAAAAGCCAAGGCCAAAACAGTGATACCCATATTTCCACCAGTGAAGTTCCAGGCAGGGCTGCTCCCAGCCGATGCAAGTATTACTTCAATATTGGTAGTGTTGATTCCTTTGAAGAGAAGTTAGAGGAAGCCCAGGAAGCTTTGGGGATAGATCCACATGATTATGTTCCAGTAACTTATGTTGCTGAAGTAAATTGGTTCCAAGAACTGATGAGATTTGCCCCAACAGCGTTTCTTGTTGGACTGATATATTTGATGGGGAGAAGGATGCAGAGTGGTTTCAATATTGGAGGTGGTCCTGGAAAGGGAAGAGGTGGTATTTTCAACATTGGAAAGGCTACAGTGACAAAGATGGACAAAAATTCTAAAAATAAGGTCAGTTCCTCTTTTTACTTTCATAAAATTATCTCCATTTCATTTTTACTGTTTTGCTTGGTGCTATTGCTAAGTTGTCAATAAAAAATGCGCAGGAAAATTCTTGACTCTGATAGCTCCAATTGCCCCCTTTTTTTTTGTTAAATACTCGCTTCTCAGTAGCCTATGTTGCAGGCTACATGAAATTCTTTCCTTTTCTTTTTCTCTTGACTTGAAACAGGCTTCATGAAATCATTATATGTTTATTTACAATAGGACCCTATTTGGTGCAGGTGTATTTTAAGGATGTAGCTGGTTGTGATGAAGCTAAACAAGAAATTATGGAGTTTGTTCATTTTCTTAAAAATCCCAAGAAGTATGAAGAGTTGGGAGCTAAAATACCTAAAGGCGCTCTGCTTGTAGGCCCTCCTGGAACGGGAAAGACTCTGCTTGCCAAAGCTACAGCTGGAGAGTCTGGTGTGCCCTTTTTGTCTATTTCTGGTTCAGATTTCATGGAAATGTTTGTTGGTGTTGGACCATCCAGGGTGAGAAACTTATTCCAAGAAGCCCGGCAGTGTGCGCCTAGTATTGTATTTATTGATGAGATCGATGCAATTGGTCGTGCCAGAGGACGTGGAGGTTTTTCAGGCTCAAACGATGAGCGTGAGAGTACTTTGAATCAACTGCTCGTGGAAATGGACGGGTTTGGTACAACTGCTGGTGTTGTTGTTCTTGCTGGGACAAATAGACCTGACATCCTGGATAAGGCATTGCTAAGGCCAGGACGATTTGATCGCCAGATTTCAATTGACAAACCAGATATAAAGGGTCGTGACCAAATATTCCGCAAATATCTTCAAAAGCTTAAGCTGGACAATGAACCATCATTTTATTCGCAAAGATTGGCTGCTTTGACGCCTGGTTTTGCGGGAGCTGACATTGCCAATGTTTGTAATGAAGCTGCTTTAATTGCTGCAAGAAACGAGCAAACTCAGATTACAATGCAGCACTTTGAGTCTGCGATCGATAGGATAATTGGTGGTTTGGAGAAGAAAAATAGGGTAAATCCTTTTGCAGTCGTTGTAGAATTTCTCTCTCTTCATATAGTTTTTTGTTCCTTGTTCTGAACGCTGAACATACTAATCCTTTTGCAGGTCATTAGCAAACTGGAGCGCCGTACTGTTGCTTACCATGAATCTGGACATGCTGTAGCTGGATGGTTCTTGGAGCATGCAGAACCTCTTCTAAAAGTCACAATTGTTCCCCGCGGAACAGCTGCTTTAGGCTTTGCTCAGTATGTCCCAAGCGAAAATCTTTTGATGACAAAAGAGCAGCTTTTCGATATGACATGCATGACATTAGGTGGCCGAGCTGCAGAGGAGGTACACAGTTCTTTTAACTGATCTTTTACGCTGAATAATCAGGATTCATGGACACTTCTCCCAAATCTCTATGTTTTGGCCAACTTAGGGTTGAGTCAACTATAATTTTTAACCTGCTACACTAATCTTCTAAGCCGCTATTCACCACTCAGATAGCATAGTGAATATGACCAATGTTGTCACTATTTGGTAGAAATTCTTGAATTTGGTGCACCATGTAAGACTCTTGATTGCCCTTGAAGGGAACCAGAAAGGCAATTGTATTTTAATTGTTACCCATCATCTGCTTTACCCATGCAATATCCACGATATATCAATCTGCACAGGCATCATTAATCTTGTCAAATTGGTTGACTACTTCTGGATTGCCTATTCAAAGCGTAGATAATTATTAAACATTGTTACCGCAAAACATGTAAGAACATACCAAATCTGCGCTGTCAATGAGTTATGCTGTGGTACCCATTTGTTTCATGGATCCACGTCAAAATCTGTCACAATATAACCACGGTTTCTTTTCTCTGACGCTCGTTTTTTTTTTCAGGTTTTGATTGGAAAAATTTCAACTGGTGCTCAAAATGACCTGGAGAAGGTTACAAAAATGACATATGCACAGGTTGCCGTATATGGTTTCAGTGAAAAGGTTGGGCTTCTATCCTTCCCTCAGAGGGATGATGGCTTTGAAATGAGCAAACCTTATAGCAACCAGACAGCATCCATCATCGATACTGAGGTCAGAGAATGGGTTGGCAAGGCCTATAAGAAAACAGTTGAGCTTATAACAGAGCACAAGGAGCAAGTAGCCCAAATTGCAGAATTGCTGCTCGAGAAGGAAGTCCTCCACCAGGACGATCTGACTAGGGTCCTAGGAGAACGCCCATTCAAGGCTGCAGAGCCCAGCAACTACGACGTCTTTAAGCAGGGTTTCCAGGATGAAGACAACAAGAGCCAAGCACAGGCAAAAGATGCTGAGGTGTCTGATGAAGATGCAACTCCCTCGCTTGGCGAGGTTGTACCCACGTAGTTTGCCCCAAAGTTACAGCTGTACATTGCACGCATATTTGGTAGATTCTTGTTTGTTGTTGCAGCATAAGAAACTGTATAAATTAGCGCCCTCGTCTAATCATGCTAATGTGGAAAAGCAGTTGGATTTCCACAGGCGGCAACCGTGTTGGTCATTCAGCTAGTCGTGGTTCATGATTTGAGCTCATGTGTCACGACCAACCCTTCTGAATCTTGTATTCTTATTATTATTATTTTTTTGGGAAAGATTCTGTCAACTGACGAGGTGGCGCAAATAGTGTTTGTCCCATCTGACGTTCTACATTGAGTCAAACGAGCTCCTTTCTCAATAATGATGTGTTGGAGAGCAGTGTGCACACAGATGATCCCTGTAATAAAATCCTTGTGGAAACTAATGGTCAGAGCATTTTGATCTGGCAACATATGTGGTCCACTTCGTTTGATGTTTCCATGCTGAGTGCAGACGAGCACAAACACAAGACAGCTGTTCCAGATTCGCAGTGTGATAATTGTCAGTTAGGACAAGGCCTACAATGCTTCTTTCACCATCTCATGCAATGAGACAAGAAAGCAATGAAAATAAATAATGAGTTGTATAACAGCTAGTATCAATCTATCACTATCAGCTATGGAGAAGGAACATATACATAATTTCCACATCCTGAGGCATATGGTCAAGGCTGTTGCCTACCAAGGCTTGAGGTCCCCCGGCGGTCCGGCCGTCCAGTTGAGGACCGTCTGCCCGGGCTTCACGAAGACGTCGCCGCCATGCGGGAGCTTGCGCACGAGCCCGTTGAGTACCTGGTGGAACGCGTCCCCGGGCTCCGCAGGCTGCAGGAACAGCACGGCGCGCTTCATCGCCGGGCTCGCGAGCAGCCGCTGCTTCCGCAGCACCACCTCCGGCGGGATGGAGGTGAGGACGGTGTCCAGCCTCGGGACGTCCTCCTCGGCGACGAACACGCCGATGTCCTCCCAGGGTATGGCGTCCGCGAAGGGCAGCACGATGTCGTCGGCGACGATCACCGGGACGCAGCCGAACACCACTGCCTCCACCAGCCGCGGGCTCCACGGCGCCCACCCCAGCGGGCACAGGCAGAACACGGCGCGCTGCAGGTCCTGGTAGTACGTCGCCGGGTGGTCCGTGGAGATGTCGAACAGCGGGTTGTTCTTGAAGTTCTCCCACACCGACGCGCGGGCGCCCCTGCGTCAGGAGCATTGGCGATGATGCTCTGCTTCGTGGAAACAAGCAAAGGCATGGCAGGTGAGGTGATCGATGATGCGCGCGAACTTACCTGGCGTAGTAGCCGCCCTCGGGATCGTTGGTGGTGTCGTAGAAGAGGCCGCGGAAGTAGACGAAGATGGAGCGCGGCGTGCCCGGCGGGAGGAGCTGGTCCCGCATCTTCCGCGGCGGCGCGTACGGCGGCACGGTGATGGAGCTGTCCTTGAGGCAGGCGTGGTTCCGCTGCCCGAACGTCTGCACCAGCGTCGCGCGCCGGAGCAGCGGGAGGATGCCCCGCCCGACCGCCTTCTCCTCCTGAAACGACGACGCGAACGATTCAAACAACCTTTTCCACAGAAATTAATTAAGCTCAACGACGACGAGGTGCTCAGAACAAGCACCACCACCGAAATTCGAAGCTTGTGCACTTCGTAGTACCTTGAAATGGAAGCAGGCGCCGAAGTCGTGCGGCGTGACGAAGAAGTGGTCGGCGCCCTGCGACCGGTTCCAGTACGGCCAGCGCTCGGCAACGAGCCGGATCGCGCTGCGCATCATCCGCGGCGAGTCGAACGGCATCGGGTGGCCCGACGGCGTGAGGTCGCAGGTGGTGTACACGGGGGTGAAGAACCAGTCGGCCTCCTCCGGGTCCGTGGTGCGGACGGCGCTGGAGAGGAGGGACCGGTGCACGAAGACCTCCGTGGCGAACATGTGGGTCAGGCACCGGGGGTCCTTCTCCACCAGCTCCGTGTTGTACTTGCTCGGCAGGTCGTAAGCGTACACCTTGAGCCGGCCGATGGGGTCGTCTTCTAGCACGTCGCCGGTGCTGCCTACAGTTTTGTTGGGCAAAGAAAGAGTAAGACGGCGCTGCCATTCGCAGGCTCAGCGCTCTGCCAGTCTACTGCATTTGCACAAGATATTTGATATAGTGGAAGCAGCAGAACTCTTCGATGGTTAGAGATTTTTCTCTCTGTTGAATATCTTGCTTGTTGATTCACATCGAAATTGTAGCATGTACTGCTCTGTGCTACTGAATTTGACAGAACACATGACAATTGAGTAATTTGGAACTAGATGGTTAGTGAGCTGTGCGCATCAAGGTCAGATAACTGAACATTTCTGCAGTTTACTCAAATTATGGTATATCGGAGAGACCGTCGGGGAGGAGCTGGCGATGGCGGAGACTGTCGGAGAGCTTTGCCACCAAGATTCAATACACAAGCTCTTCGCTGTCAGGTGAACGGTAGCATCGAATTTGTGGACGGACATGCCGGGGCAGGATAACGGCGCGACCTGCCAGAGGAGCGAGAGATGGGGCTGGATCTCGCGCGCGCACGCAAGATCTGGCGGATGAAGGGGAGGGGAGGAGGAGGAGCCCACCAATGCGCCAACAAGGAGGCGGCCGTCGACCTCGCCGGAGCCGAGGGGGACAGACTAGCAAAGATGGAAGGGCTATTCAGTAAACATTCTGCGAGATGAGGGGTGTAAATGTAAATATTAGGATCGCGACTATTAATCGCGATCCAAATTAGGGGTGTATCTGAAAGATTTTCCGAAGAGCCAGGCCGGCGAACATCCACCGTTGGATCCGAAGTGTGCGTGCCAGATTAATGTTGTGGAGCTCAGCCTAAGCTGCCATAGCCGCGACCTCGCCATGACAGGCACTGCTACGGCGTCTCCGGCCGCCGCCTCCTTGCTGCCCCGCCGTCCTCCGTTTAGGCTTGTGAGAGGAGATTGCTTCTATGGCCACGCCGTCGTGCAGGCGTGGGAGGTCCGCCAGCCGCCGGCATGCGCCACTCGTCGGCTTACCTGAGCACGGAAATTGCAAGGGATCTCCGCGGGCCCAGCGTGTGAGTGCCCTCCCTGTAACTCCTCTCTTTGAGATTCTATTTCTAAGCTTTGCGGTGGGTTGGATGCGGTTTATCCTTTCAAAATCATGTGACTTCTCTTTTGCGACTTTGTGTTTCACATCTGCTCGGCATTTTGCAAAGCGCTGACATGCGTGATGGGTATCGCATTTGTGGCATATTCAAGCATCTGTTTCTGATTGTTGAATATATACTAGTAAAAATGCACGTACGCCACGTACGTGTCTTAAAGACTTAAAATGATATTTAAAATGTGTAACTAATAACACAATTTTTGTGGATAACAAAAATAACTTCAGCAAAAAAAAGTTATATGACAGTGGTAGGTTTGTTGAAACAATATTATTCATTTACTATTTTTTTATCTTTTGATAAGATGAAAAACAAAAAATAAATAAAGATATATCTTTAAATTGATCAACATTATCTAAGAGAAAAAGATATTGTTATCATTGATTATTTAGTAACCCCTCAAGCATTCGCCCTCAAGCATTTGCCAAGTTATTTCATCCCAAGAATTTGCACCATCTATAATTAAAGATAAATTAATATATTGTGTCCTTTAGCTAAAAGGAAAAAGTTGTTTGCACCATAACAGGCATCCTGGCAACAAGAAGATTATCCATTCATTTTATAGACTTAACAAGGGCAAATGGTATAAATGTGAAGAATGAAAATGAGAAATGAAACGATATGAGGTGCCAAAAGTTCCATTTACTGTGGTGTCTGAGTTACAAAATATATGGCCCATACTGGACGATCCTTACAATTTGTTACACAAACAATGAAAACACAAAACCGCAGAAAACCTAACTTCAATGGTCCTTTGTGCCTTCATACAATGTCTGTCACCTGAAATAAACAACAAAGATAAGTGATTTGTTTTTATTTCATGCAAAAAGAAATAGATTAAAACCTTATTAAAAGCAGGACAAGGATCTCCTGTTGTGTAAAACATGCAACTGACAAGATTAGTTTGTTGTCGCAAACTTGCATGGTTACAAGAGTACGCATCATTTGTTTCTTATCTTCAAAAACATGCCTGAATTGTTTTAGTAACTAATCTGTTCTGAAATTAAGTATCCTTTTACTGTGGCACAACCAAATTTATGACATTTCTCTGGACATGTTTGATGAAGATTAACCTTTACTATAGATATCAAAAGCCATGGTCTAGAACTACAATGCTTCCGAAACAAGAAATACTGCAAATAAAAAAAAACATGATTTTCTTTTGATTGCCAGCCATTGCTCAGTCAGTACTAATTAGAATTGAGTGTTCAGCAAATTCTAGAAATCCACAGGACACCTTAGGCACAGCACCTAGAAGATTTTGGGGCAAACTTTAGGTAATGTCATGGATCACGGCATTTCAGCTAAGAAATCCTCTCGATGTCTAATTCACAACATCAGATTGGCTTTTTGAATCATGAACACCTACTGATAAATACAATGAAAATAAAGGTACAAGATCAAAGAAGTGTGACTCTAACAATGATTTCGAAGATTCCATCAAGTAATTACCTGAAGTATCAATAGTAATAAGTTTCTGGAGACAAAATAAAAATTCCTACAGTGCCAACACGCTTGCACGCGATAAGCTATAGAAAATGTCAGAGTGCAGCGTAAATGAACAACAATGGTCAAGGAGCTTAAGGTTTGTCTGTGAGAACACATGTTGCTATCCGGTCAAGGAGCTTAATGACAAACCATTGTTTGTGGAACAAATTGAGGTAGGTCAACAAATCAAATGCCTTATTGGCATATACATTATCTATCAGAATATATATTGCTATGTAACAAATCTCTGGTTGAATATTAAATTGACAAACTATTTAATATAACAAAACAGACAAGGTAGCGATGAAAAGTATAGCTTACTTCTACCTCCTTGAATACCAATAAAAATAATATCAAATCCACCAAAAAAATCCATGCTTCACACATACTGTCTAAATGAACTGCTATGTACGTGTAACAACACAGGTTTTGGCATCGTTTCACTGAAGAGAAGTATCAATAAAATCAAGAAAAAGCTTATGCATCAAGGGGCCAACCTTTCAAATTATTCCAACAATAGACGCGCATTGTTCACCAAACTGTACACAAATACTGAGTAAACTGAAGTATTTACACTGACCGGCTAGCCTTGTGCATTGTCAAAGTATTCGATGTTTGCTTCTGGTGGTACCTTCCATATCAGTGTTAGCAGGGCATGCAAGGTGGACTAATAGGAATTACATTAGTTGTTGGTGGCACAACAATTCACTAAGCAACGTAGATAGGAACCAGTGGAGCAAAGTTACTGACTTCCATTTCTCTGACATTAATGGTGACCCAATCCACACTGCCACATTTCATTTAATAAAGAAATCATATCCTGAAAGTCATCCCTCATTTTGCCATGCCGCCCTTGTTAAGCCTCTTCAATGATGTCAACCAAAAATTTAGAAACTATGAGAATATTTAAACCGGCATTCACCAGATTCAAATGCTCCCTGAGAGCACCACTTGGGGGATGAGGGCAGGGACCCGTTTCGGTGTTTTACATTTCAGAATATATTCTTTTTGGGTTCATGATTTTCATACTTCCATCAGGTTGGCACTTAACAATGTCCCCTGCAAGCAGAATACAAGATTATGTCAAATCTCCGGTTCATACATATAATAACAGGAAGGACATGCTTGTGGTGATACATGTCTGGAACCCTTACTGAATTTTAGCTCCCAAACTGCAACAGCTGTGACTGATCTGGCACTGTCATGTAGCACTATTGAACCAGTCATATGGAACCACTTTGGAGTGCACTTACATGTGTCATTGCGTCAATGTCAAAGCCATAACATTTAACATTACAGAAACAGAGCAACATTATGGATAGTGAATGAGCAATACATACCAGTATGGAATCATCCACCAACCAGTATCCTAAGAATATATAGTCTTTCTCCACGAGCTTTGCTTGCAAGTGCACCATATTTTAGGCTCGTCTCTAGAGAAACATCAATATTTGGCACTGGAAGACCAACAATCCCTATCATCGGCATCTGGTTTCTAGTGAGACAAAATATCCTGTGCATGTCTCCATCAGACCTGAGAGGGAAGAAAATGAGTGAAATCATTCCAGTAGAGATGATTAGATTAGATAAGAGAATCACTGAAATCATTCATAGTAGTCCAAAAAATTTGTTCAATCCAGAACACAAAAACATGAATGAAAGCACAAATTGTTCATAGTGAACATACTAACTGAATTTACAACATAAAAAGAAAACTACGCTTCATCGATTTCTTAACTTTCCAAAGTTCTAATGCCTATGATTCACATAAAAACAAATGGGTTGGTATGTTCACAAAAATAGAAAACGATTATCTATAGCTATGATAGGAGTACAGAACTATGCTGAAACCACATACTGAGAAGGGAACGGAAGATGAAAATGCCGTACCAATCAATCATACTGCAGGAATGATTCCAGAGAAAATTGAAACAAGCAATCGCTCTAGCAAACATGGGGCATATACTAATCTATAATACGGAGAACGCCGCCTTGATCTGGATCGGAGCCTGCGAGATTGAGGAACATGGAGGAATTACCATGAATCAATAGTTGCAGCGCTGCAGGACGACACCCAACGAGTTTGATGCAGTAGCAATGCGGAGCAGGAGTAAATCCTGGCGACGAAGCTGCTCCGTTCGTCGTCGCGCGCCGCCGCCTAACGCCGCGGACGCCTAGTTGCCGTCGCTATACAACCTGCGCACCCAACAGCGTAATTAGCAGGGGAGCTCAAGATTGTTGCGAGATGTGGTCGCGCCGGGGCGGTCAAGCACGCACGCGCGAGGGAATCAGCAATCGCCACGCCGCCTACCGATCCAGCCGCGTCGTCGTCGCTCCTCTTCACCTTCGATGGATCAGAGATGGACGACGCGGGGATTGCCAGCAGCTGCAGCCACCACGGCGGTTGCCGATCTCCGCCTCGATCCATCCTCCTTGGCGGCTCGCGCTCGCCCGTGCTGATGGGCCGCAACTCGCCGCCGCCATTCCCGACGCCTGAGAATGGAAGGGGACGATGCGGAGGAAGGAATCGAGGAAGAGAAATGGAAGGCGACGAACGAAATTGAAAGATGAGAGGAAATCGGGGAGGTGGGATTTGAGTCCGGGGTGAAAAAACGCCGAGTGAAAAAAGTATTATCGATGTCAGGTTTTTTCAACGTAGAATGACGCTGTAACGTCCTCTTTGTCCCGTGACGACGTATGTGGGGACGGTTTTGGCAGGATTGGATGGTAGATTAAAAGGGTGGGGGTCTAAATCAACGGTTGATATAAATGTAGGGTAGATTCTGGCAGGTGAAAACTATTATCCTCCCAACTGGTTCTTTAAGGGTTTAGATAGATAGATTGGGAAGGCGTGAAACCAGGTGCCAGATTTGTTACGATGATAATGCAGTAGTTGGTTTTGTTCTGCATACTATTATTATTATTCAGCTGATACTGGATCTAGAGGTGTTTATAAGGGCAAAGCGTATCAAAAACACCAAAAGTATCAACCACTTCCTTGCTATGTGCTGGGAGCTAAACTAACAAACACAATTTATTTTGTCCATTTTTTGAATCCGTTATATATTGTAGAACATGGCAGAATTGCTGAATGGTTGCATGGAGCAGATAATCCACTTCACTCCGAACATTTCCATTGCAGACATCATCTTCAATTTATTAGATAATGACCATTAAGCACGTCTATAGTCTCAAAATTCATCAGTCCCTTTTGCCTGAAACTTATTTTCATTTTGTTAACTTGATTACGTCTTGGAGATTTACTGAGTGGAGGTTTTACTCCTTGCATACGTATACACTATACAGAATGCACGCTATAGCATCTAGTTAAGATCAAAAGCAAGAAAGAAATGACGCAAGGAGAAGAAAGCTCTCTGCACCTGATATCCTCTCTGTCTTGTGGCCTTGTGGCACCTCTTGTGCCTCAGATCCATTGAAGAACACTGCCGCAACAGCAAGAGTAGCAATAGCCAAGACCCAGCTCATCTTCTTGATTCTCACAAGGCTGCCAATGGCAATGCCTGTGCCTCCTCCCAACCCTCTCCCTGTGTGGGCTTGTATTCTTATCAGCTACGTAATGGGCAGGGGTGACTAAAGAATTAAGGGAGCCTGCCAAGAAGTGTTTGGTGGAAAGAGAAGGTGAAAGGGAGCTTTCCTTGGTTTCCTTCATTCTTCCTCCTCTCCTGTACGCATATACAATTTTAGGAAGAGCGAGCGATGACCGTTAGGGAGCGAGGCGCGCTCCTGGCGACCGAGCGGGCGACCGCGCCGCCGCCGGGCTCGGCCCCGACGGCCGGCTCCCTCCAGTCCTCCTTCGCCAGCCAAAGCACAAATCCACCACCCTCTCCACCTCCTCCAACCCTTACCACAACCAAATCTCCCGTCCCCTCCCCTCCCGGCGCCCGCACCCATCTCGATCCCACGCCGGCGGCCACTCCGGCACCGGCGGCCACCCCTCAACCCTCCTGGAAGGCGCCGGTTTCCCCCTCCTCCTTGTCCCCAGATGCTCGTCCGTTCGTGCCTACAGGTAGGTCCAAGGCCCAGCGGTGGCGAGATCTCAGCCCGGCGGCCGACGGGTCCGCCTCTCCGCCGGCCCCCGCGATCTCCTTCAAGGAGGCGCTCCTTGCCGCGCCGGATCCTCCTATCGCCGCCCCAAGCCAGGCGGCGCGCACCTCCCCGCCGAAGATCGTCCTGAGGTCCGAGATTGGGCTCACTCTGTTGCCGAGACCTGCTGCTGACAAGGATGGCTGGCAGCTTGTTGAGCGGAGGCGTGCCCGCCGGCTGCGAGCAGGCCTTTCCACCCGGCCTCGTCGAGCTGTCCCGGAGGACCTCCGAGGCCGGTGCTTCAACTGTTTCTCCGGCTCGCACCGGGCCGCGGCCTGCCGCCTCCCCACTCGCTGCTTCAAGTGCCTCGAACCTGGGCATCGTTCTTACGTGTGCCCCAGCAGGCTGGCCAAGCCAGCTCCTCATCGTCGTCCCCTGAAGCCTGCGCTGGAGTGGCGGAAGAAGGTTCCCTCGGTTGCGCCGCGCTCGCATCCGCGGCCGGCTGCTGCTGTACCTGCCGGTGCTGCCGCGCCTGCTGGTGCTGCCGGCCCTCCGATGGATGGGCGCGGAGATCAGCAACATCGACGGCCCCGGCGTCGACGACGGCGGCCCAGACGTCTCGGCGCGGGTCCTTCTTCTCCTCCTTCTGGCCCGGACGTCGAGCCTCCCGCTCCTGGCGCGGCCAGCGTGGAGGTTCCGTCCGGCCCTGTCGGCGAGCGGGTCCGACGCTTCTGTGTCGTTGACCGCTCCGCTAGCATCACGCGTGAGGAGGCTGATCTCCGTCGGGCGCTGCTTGTTACGGTGGTCGGCAGTCGCCCGGCGGTCACGAAGACACAAGTCCTTGAAGAAATTGCAGCAGAATTTGATGTCGATTTGGAGACAATGTCACTGATTGATGCAGCTCTAGAAGATTTCCTCCTCATTTTGCCTAATGTGGCAACGGCGGACAGGGTTTTCAACCAAGGCCAGCCCTTTCATGGTCCTACGTTCAGCCTCCACCTCAAGCGCTGGACAAGATTGGCCCTAGCCCATGGCGCGGCGCTGCCGGACCTCGTCGATGTCGAGCTCCGAGGCGTTCCGGCCCACGCCTGGGAATTGGACACCGCGCAGCAGCTCCTCAACGGCGTGTGCTGGGTCCGTTCCCTGCATCGTGAGACGGCGGCGCGATGCGACTTGAGATCGTTCCGCCTCTCGGCCTGGTGCTTGAGACGGGACCTTGTTCCCAAGGACATCGACATGTTCGTCCCCGAGCCGGTCGAGCCGGAAGCCGAGGTGCCGCCGGCCAAGCGCGGCCTGGTCTATCCAGTGGAAGTGGTGATCTCCCCGCCGCCATCGCCGGTTGAAGATGCGCCTCCCCCATCCCCACCTCACTCCGATGGTGGCCATGGCCGGTGGCGGACCCGTCGATCGCCGTCCCCGGGCACTCCACCGCCGGGCCCGGCGGCGAGTCCAACGGTCGGGCTGCCTCGGGGCTCGGTGCGCTCGCGCCTCGGCCCACGTCCAGCAGCAGCCTGCTGCGTGGCGGCTACTGAGGCCGCTCATCTGATCGAGGCGACGCCAGCGTCTGGAGCCAACTCCCAACGCGACGAGCCGCCTTCGGAAGCTGTTCCGGTCATTGATGACGCGCCGGCCTCGCCTGCTTCCCAGGAAGGGCTGCCTTTACTCGACGACGCCGAGAAGACGGACACGCCTGGCGTGGCAGTCGAGACGGATCCTTCCGATTCTCCTGTCGCGCCCCTTCTGCCGACCGTTTCTGATCCTGGTGCCGGTTTGCTGCTGGGCCTTGTGGATGACTTGGGCCAGAACTCTGGGCGGCCTGCTTCACTCACCACAGAGCCCAAGTTTCAAATTCAAACAGAGCTCGACCTGGCGGGGTCTCCTCCCTCTCCCGCCCCCGCTCAGACATTCATGCCGGCAACCTGCGTCCGCATTGGGGCAACCCATGTTGCCGTTCTCCAGCCGTCGCCAGCGGACGCGGCGGTGTTGTCGCCTGCATGCGTGGTGAATGCTGGCGACCATGAGCTTGATGCACTCCCACACTCGCCGATGGGGCTGTCAATGGGCTCTTCAACTCCGGCCGCCGCGACACAAATCGACGACGACTCCCTACAGCAGGCCGCGGTGGTCGAGGGGGGGACTGTTTGCTCCTTGCTGGCTGCTAACCTGGAAGGCTCTGCCTCGGTTCTGCAGCCCACACTGGCTGACGACCCCTCCGGGCTTGTGCAAGGTAGCACGCCTGCGACACCCGCCCGACCTATTGTGGTGTACTCGCGACGCCGCGTTGGGTCAGCCTCCAGAAGACGGGTGTCTCCACAAGCACCCACCCCTCCTCCCGCGATTGCAGCATCCCAACAACAACAATTCCTCAATCGTATCTCCAAGGCTGTGGGTACCCTCCTCCCGGTGCCCAAAATCAACAAGAGGAGAAAGAAGACCGCACCATCTGGTTCTCCCCCGCGTCGCAGTCGACGTATTGCAGGCCTTAGTGCTGAGCCGGCTCAGGCCGCTGTGCCCAGATCGAAGCGCATGGTTATGCGCTCTCTCGGGTTCGGCAATGATCAAGAGCGTTTACAACAGGAAGATCAAGAAAATTATGCTAAATTATTTACACAACCGTTGTCTGCCTTTCACATTCAGGCCTTAGCCTCTCTTTTTGGCTGGGCTGTTCCGGATGATGATGGTGGAGGGGCAGCTGATGTGTGTTGTTGAGTGACGGTACTTGTTGTTTGGTCGACCCTAAATTCGTTTTTTTTTTTAATGGATCCCTCTCACATTTTGGTGTGGAACGTGCGGGGTCTTAATTCAACCGCACGTCAGGACTCGGTTAGAGTCATGGTTGATTCGGCTCGGGTTGATGTGGTTTGTTTGCAAGAAACAAAGATGGAGGCAATTTCCCGAAGAAATATTCTGTCCATGCTCGGGGCTGAATTTGATAACAATTTTGTTTTTCTTCCGTCCGCTGGTGCTAGTGGAGGTATTCTTGTAGCATGGAAAACAAAACTTGGGGCTGTGGTGGCAAGCAGAGTGGACACTTTCAGTGTTTCAGTTCAGTTTCACCCAGAAAATGGAGATGCCTGGTGGCTAACATGCGTCTATGGGCCACAAGGAAATGAAGATAAGATTGCTTTTCTGCAAGAACTACGGAACGTCCGGGCGCTTTGCCCAGGACCATGGGCCTTGGCCGGGGATTTCAACTTGATTTATAAGGACCAAGACAAGAATAATTCCAATCTCAACCGTGCTATGATGGGTCGATTTAGAAAATTTATTGATGATATGGCAATCAAGGAGATACCACTCCATGGCCGCAAGTTTACTTGGACTAGCTCCAGCACATCATCCTCTCCTACACTGGTCAAGCTGGACCGGGTGTTCTGCTCCACAGATTGGGAGATGAAATTCCCGGATTGTCTTCTCCAAAGTACGGCTACTGAGGACTCCGACCACTGCCCTCTACTTCTTGGCCTGAGGGACAACAAGCCGGGCAAGAAACGGTTCCGATTTGAGTCATTCTGGCCAAAATTTGAGGGTTTTCAACATGCTGTTCAGCAAGCTTGGGAGTCAGTACAGCATAAACCTTGTCCTTTGGAGACCCTTTCTCTGAAGTTTAAGGCTACTGCTAGGGGGCTTCAGAGTTGGAGTGACAAGAAGGTTGGCCACTTTAAATCTCAGATTGGATTGGCAAAGGAGATAATTCACCAACTGGACATTGCTCAGGATTACAGGCAGCTGAACCCCCAAGAGACATGGTTGCGCAACAACTTGAAGAAGCATTCGCTTGCCCTTGCATCCTTGATACGCACAATTGCGAGGATCAGATCACGGGTCACATGGTTGCGCGAGGGAGATGCCAATACGTCTCTTTTCCACCTCCATGCGCGGCATCGTAAGAGAAAAAATTTCATTGCCAAACTAAAAGACGAAGATCGTGTGGTCACCACTCATGATGAGAAGGCAGAAGTGCTGCTCAATTTTTACACAAACCTGATCGGCGCTAGGGAGGAAAGGCAACACACTCTTGATCTTGAGGCACTTGGTATCCAACGGCATGACCTTGAAGCCCTGGATGCGCCCATCTCTGAAGCTGAAGTTTGGAACGTCATCAAGCTGCTCCCGTCCGACAAGGCTCCTGGACCTGATGGTTTCACGGGGCGTTTTTACAAGACATGTTGGGAAATTATCAAACCCGACATTATGGCTGCAGTTTCAGCGATATGGAGAAGAGATTTCAGAAATTTCAGGTTTCTCAATACAGCTTTTATCACCCTTTTGCCAAAAAAAAGAGGATGCGGTGGAAGCTAAGGATTTTCGGCCAATAAGTCTTATTCACAGCTTTGCGAAGCTAATAACAAAAATCCTGGCCAATAGGCTTGCTGGTCGACTGGACAGCATGGTGTCCAACAATCAAAGTGCGTTTATCAAGGGGAGGTTCATCCAAGACAATTTTATGTTGGTCCAACAAACAGCAAGGTTCCTCCACTCACAAAAACTGCCAAGAATCCTTCTCAAGCTGGACATCTCAAAGGCTTTTGATTCTGTGTCTTGGCCTTTTCTCATGGAGGTACTGGAAAAGCTCGGCTTCGGTAGAATTTCCCGGGATATCCTGAGTGGACTGCTCACCACCTCCTCTACTCAAGTGCTGCTGAATGGTACTCCAGGGGAATTCATTTCTCATCAGAGAGGTTTACGGCAAGGAGATCCCCTCTCTCCCATGTTGTTCATCTTAGTAATGGACACCTTGAACCTAATGATTGCGAGGGCGTCGGAGGCCGGGCTGCTCCAACCTCTATCATCTCGGTCTATTCAGCACCGCCTTTCTCTCTATGCTGATGATGTTGTCCTCTTCCTCCGTCCGGTTGCAAGTGACATCAATATCACCATGAGCATGCTGCAGCTTTTCGGAACAGCTACTGGACTTCGTACCAATGTGCAGAAGAGTAGCGTGGCTCCCATCCAATGTTCACCTCAGGACATAGAGCTATTGCAAGATCGTCTCCCTTGTGAGATCACTGGCTTTCCTATCAAATATCTTGGTCTGCCCCTTTCTCTCAAGAAACTCACAAAAGCACAGCTGCAGCCACTCATTGATCGATTAGCCGATCTTCTACCCGGATGGAAGGCAGACCTGATGACACGAATGGGAAGGGCGACAATGGTACAGTTTGTAATAACAGCAACAGTGATATACCATGCTATGGCGTTGGATCTCCCTCCTTGGGCGATCAAAGCTGTGGAAAAAATCAGCAAGGGATTCATGTGGCGCGGTCGCAAAGAAGCTCATGGAGGGCACTGCTTGATTGCTTGGTCAAAAGTGGCCATGCCCAAAGAGCTAGGTGGACTGGGCATATCTGACCTCCAAACCCTTGGACGAGCTCTTCGGGTGCGCTGGCCATGGTTACAAAAATCTGAACCAACTAAACCTTGGGCTGATCTTCCTATACAAACAAGCAGCTGTGTTCAAGCGCTTCTCTCAATGGCAGTGGCCACAGAAGTTGGTGATGGGAGAAACACACTCTTTTGGCGTGACAGATGGATTATGGGGCAGCGCCTAGAGGACCTCTCCCCTCTAATTTTCTCCATGGTCCCAAAAAGGATAAGCAACAAGAGAACTGTTCAGGAGGCACTAACTAATATGAGATGGACACAAGACATTCACGGAGTAGCTTCCTTCGATGTTATACTGGAGGTCATAAAGCTATGCGATCTCATCTTGGACATTACCCTTCAGCCGGGAGTGGCGGATGTGCATTTTTGGCGCCTCTCAAGCTCTGGCCAGTACTCGGCGAAGTCAGCATATGAAGCTCAATTCCAAGGCTCAGTGCAGTTTGGCCCGTGGGAACGGATTTGGAAAACCTGGGCTCCGGGGAAGTGCCGTTTTTTCCTTTGGCTCGTCGCGCACAACCGATGTTGGACAGCTGATCGTTTGGCACGGAGAAACCTTCCGCACCCGGAGCGGTGTCCCCTTTGCGATCAGGAGGATGAAACCATCCATCACCTGCTGGTCGGGTGCGTATTTGCAAGGCAGTTCTGGCACATTCTGCTGCGTCAAGTTGGTTTCAGCACACTCTCACCACAGCCCAGCGACACAAATTTTGATGAGTGGTGGTTCCGAACCTCGAACATGGCGACAGGCGCAGCACGTAAAGGACTCAACTCTATCATCATTTTAGGAGCATGGACGCTATGGAGGCATCGGAACGACTGTGTCTTTAATGGAGTCTCTCCTAGCATTACCACGGCCTTGATCATGGCTGGTGATGAGAAGTGCATGTGGAGTATGGCTGGAGCAAAAGCTCTTACAGCTCTCTCTATCCATGGAGGTGTAGACGATGGCTCTTAAACCATCTTCGGTCGTTTCTAGATTATTCACGGGCGCGTATGTAAACTGAATGTACTATTGGAGTATGCTGTAAACTCTTTCTTCTTCTATTAATGAAATGATACGCAGCTCTCCTGCGTGTTCGAGAAAAAAAAAAAAATATACAATTTTAGGAACAGTTACTAGCCATGTTTACTTAAAAGAGAGAAAGGGAGAAACAAAAAAGAGGGTAGGAAGGCTCTGTCTCTTGCTGATTCCTTTTTCCTTCCTTCTAGCATGTCCTCTTTTTCCTTGTACTTTACTTCTATTTTCCATACATCAATAGTGAGTAGGTGGGCGGATTATAGAGGAAGTTTGGAGTTCTGTCTTCATTTGACTGATCTTTTGTGTTAAATAGTCAGGATTCATGGATATTTATGCTATATTTTACACTTTAGCAAATCCAAGCTAACTTATAGTTATAGGTTGACTGGAATGGATCCATGATTGTTTTTAACTTGGTTTATTTAACGATGACATTAGCTATAGTTTTCTCATCATCTGTCCTTGTGATATAGAGCATCCTTTATTTTGCATGGACTATTACATTTTTAGTCACATTGTTGTTCTAAACTTAAATGTTTTTTTTGGAGGAAAACTTAAATGTATTATTTTTCAAAAATTTTGCACAAAATTTTTGAATAAGACGAGCGGTCAAACGTGATCTCCAAAAGTCCAAAAACGTCAAGTAATTTGAAATGTGATCCCCCGAATATGTGGTTTGCACTGAATATTTTCCCGGGTTATTTTGGGGTCAATGCCTGCCCACATGTAAATTTGATTCCACATCATGGGAAACTGGGGAAAAAATTATCGATGCCTTTAGTTAAGTTGCAGCCTTTCGCCTTCATCAGGTGTGCATTATCATGGATAACTGGCACCCACATTTTCTAAGGAGTCTATGCCTTTCTTCTTTATGTTACTTATATTGTTTTGTCTTTTGCTTTACGCATACCACATGCCATTGTAAAAAAAAAAAGAGATGAATGCCGATTATGTTGATGATAAATTTGGATTTATATTAGTAAGGAATGTTCACCCAGGTCAGTTTAGTTGTTAAGTTTCTTTTGCTAAGCAGGCAAGCAGGTCAATTTCTTTTGCTGCTTCAGTACGTATGCAATGTCTTTTTACAGCTATGGGTGTTGATCAACAGACTTGAGTTGTATTTTCAGAAGATCTATACTGAACATATAATAGTCGATAATTATCTTGAGTGGTTCAGATATTATCTTACAGGAAATACAGCTGCATACTTGCTCTTAATAAGACAATAGCAGGGCAGCGTCCGAGCAAGGGATTTATTTTTAGCCAGGAACAAGCAGAAGCTGGACTAATTCAAATGAAACTTTGACAATGGGACCGTCTCCCTCCACCAAACACTTCTTTTGTGACATGAACTATGATTTTATTTTTTTCCACTTTCATTAATGAAGCTAAAGAAAACGCAAAGGTGGCAACATTTCCCATTACTATTCTATTTGGGTTTCATTAAATCTTGGATGCTACAAAGTCCATGTTTTACTTCTGAATTATTATGCAGGAGTGAACCATAGTATATAGTCAAGGTCAAGGAAATAATGAAATAACACAAGGAAAAGAAAGCCCCCACATCTCAGACACTTTCTATCTGGTGGTCCTGCTGCACCTCCTGTAGGGCAGCAAGAATGGAGATGGCCAAAGAGCAGCATCATCTTCTGATACCACAAGCCTCTTGGCAACAACTGGGTCTCCTCCAGTATCCTGTCCCTGCCTGGTTTTGTTCTTGTATTCCTACAAGCTAGGTAATGACCAAGAAGTGTTTGGTGGAGGGAGATGGTGAGCGGAAGCTTTCCTGGGCTTCCTTTCTCCTTCCCCTATTCTCTATGCATTACAACTTCAGGGACAATTATTCTGCCATGTTTGCTTCAAAGGGAGAAATGGAGAAGAAAAAAAGGGTAGGAACTCTGTCTCCTGTTGATTCACCCTATGCTTTCTATTCTTCCCTCCTTTTCCTCCTACTTTCATTCTATTCTCCATATATGGTGGTGCGTGTATGGTCCAGTTCCAGAGGATGTTTGCAGCATTTTTGTCTTCATTTGAGTCATGGTGTCTGTCAGATGGCCATGATTCAATGATGTCTCCAAAATTTCAACAGTTCACTCTGCAAATTTTTGTTAATATTTGTGTTCGACCAGAATGAATCAGTGGTTATTTTAACATAGTGCGTTCGATGAGGATGTTAACAGTTCCCACCATGGATGATGATGTAAGGGAATGGTTGGCAAGGCCTATAAGAGAACCGCTGAATTGATAGAGGAGCACGGGGAGGAAGTAGATCAAATGACAGAATCGCTGATTGAGAAGGAAGTCCTCCATCATGACAATCTGACCAGGGTGCTGGAAAAGTGCCCATTAAAGGCAGTAGAGCCAACCGAACTACAACCTCTTCAAGTACCTGATGATGATGTGTTGCACTCACTTGGGGAGATTGTTCCCACGTGGTTTGTGCAAAGTTAAAACTGTGCGTTTACCCTCATTCGATAGAATCTTGTTTGTGCAAAGTTAATGCATGAATTGATGCTTTTGTTTAGTCGTGCCAGTTTGTAAATGGATTGGATTTCCGCACATGGCAACCTTGTTCATCAGATATAAAGAGCTTGTCAAGTTTCAGGCTTTGATCCGTGCCTGTCACAGCATCACCAAACCTTGAATTGGTGCAAAAAGACTACATATCTTTATCTGGAAGTAAAATGTTGCTTTTTCATGAATGATGTGTCCAGGAGCTATGTAGTGTTTACTCATGGAAAGTACTCGGAATCTAGGATGATATACCTGTAACAGGACCTTACCTATGTGGAAAGCTATGCAACTTTTATTTTACACTGTTATAAATTATCATCATCCACCAGACTCCTAGCTACGATAGAAGATTGAAGTGTGTTGTATCCATTGTTAGCTACTGCTACGGAATAGAAAGGGATCGAAAGGAAAAAGAGGCACGAATAAAACTAAACATAATATATTCTTAGAAGACCAATTGGAAGTGCATAGGATAGGAGGGAAAGCATGTCGGCCAAGCGATCGACCCAGTTGGTTCAGACATCTTTCTCTGGGTCCGGAGGAAACTTAGAAGAGGAAAAGATTGCCGGGCTTCACAGGAAACGATCGAGTACCTGCTAACTATATTGCACACGTATCATCGCGTGACAGATTGGCTCAAGATAGAGTTCTTTTGGCTTCTGAACCTGTGCAAGGCTGTCAGAGATTGTCAGCATGCCATCTTCTTCCAGGTCACGTTCCCGTCCATCAACTCTTTTGATTTGCTTGTGCATGCAGTCCCTTGGCATGTAAGAATAAGGGTTAGGAAGCCATGCTACAAAGGTTGTGGATGCACTCGCAGTCACTTGTCACCCAAAGGGAAGATTCAACCGCTGTTGATTTAACAGATTTCCCAGGGTTGGTGGAGCCCTCTGGAGAGTCCTGAAAAAACTGGTAAAACACCTGTCAAGTGGACATTAAAATAAACTAAAATGCGTCCTAAGTCAATTTTAGCCAAATATTGGGCCATGACCCGACACTGAATGTGTACTCTGTTGATTGCAGATATTTGAAATTTGAATCATTCCATATTCATTGCCTCTCTAAACTAATTTTCTCAGGATTTTGGTCGCCGTGCAATTAGAGATCAAAACAGGACACATAAGAAATTATAGGCTTGTTTGGTTCTACTAGACCATTGCAAGACAGGCCTTTTTTTTTCTTTTTGGCATGCACAACTAATTTGGCATAGCTCGGTACATTTCCTCGGCGAGCAATGGGACGGCCAGCATTTTTGCTTGGATGCACGCAAATGACTGATGAGGTGTCGGCTGCAATGCAAGCATCAATGCATCATCTTCCCTCTCAATTTCGGCCATGATCCAACTTTCGCTTGGCCATGAACTAAACATTATCTTTCAATCTTGATTTCTGTCATCTATCTATGCAAAAATACTTTAGTTGAAGCAGGGGAAGAGAAAAAAACAATAGTGCGCGTCAACTAAGGCACGAACGCATGCAGAAACATAAACTGTTCAGCATGCTGAACAAATAGACACGCACGCAGGTTGACTTTAGCCACACTCCAAAGCTACAGAGATCGCGAGTGCTTAATCTGCATGCGTGGGCCAGCCTGATCTTTCTCCGCTTATCAGCCGCTGGCCAGCTTCGATCGACGTTGATGCGACGACCGTCCAGAGCTCACCAATCGGTCGATCGAGCAGCCGAACAACAACGGAAAGCTACTAAGCAGAACAAAAAGGCCAAGTGCAGCCTTGAAGCATGGAACACGCACACCAGAATTTCGAAACGGAGCCATGCATGACCCTGATCAGCTGCATGCCTTGGCCTTTGGGCCCCACTTGTCGAGCGTGCAGCCAATGCAGATCGAACACCTTGATCTCCAGTGTATATATAGACGGCCCCTTGTGCGTTCCCAAGCATCGCAGCTGAAGCAGAGCTTCATTTGGCAAAGGAGAGAGAGCGAGCTCGAAGAGAGATCGGAAGAGAAAGGTTTATCTAGAGCAATGGCGTTCTCCTCTGCTGCCCCTTCCGGTGGCTCCCTCGTCGTCGTCGTCGCGGCGGTGACGCTGCTGCTCGCCGCCATGGGAGCTGAAGCCGAGAGGAGGCGCTACCAATTCGATGTGAGTTTATCGCACCCTTGCATGCATGCCTGCCTCGGCAACATCATGTCTCTTGCAACCCCTAGTCTATCTTGATTAGCTAACAAGTATTAATTGTTACGATGTGTGCGATGGATGCATATTGCAGGTGCAAATGACGAGCGTGACGCGGCTGTGCAGCACGAAGAGCATCGTGACGGTGAACGGGCAGTTCCCGGGCCCGACGCTGTTCGCTCGGGAGGGCGACCACGTGGAGGTGAACGTGGTGAACCACTCCCCCTACAACATGAGCATCCACTGGCACGGCGTCCGGCAGCTGTTCAGCGCGTGGGCGGACGGGCCGTCGTACATCACGCAGTGCCCGATCCAGCCGGGCCAGAGCTACGTGTACCGGTTCCAGATCGTGGGGCAGCGCGGGACGCTGTGGTGGCACGCCCACATCTCCTGGCTCCGCGCCACCGTGCACGGGCCCATCGTCATCCTCCCGCCCGCCGGCGTGCCGTACCCGTTCTCCCCGCGCCGCACGCGGAGGTGCCCCTCATGCTCGGCGAGTGGTGGCGGAACGACACCGAGGCCGTCATCGCCGAGGCGCTGCGCACCGGCGGCGGGCCCAACGTCTCCGACGCGTACACCATCAACGGACTCCCTGGCCCGCTCTACAACTGCTCGGCGCAAGGTTAACGACGATCAATATCTGCTACTGTTACCGCTTCTTCAGCTTTGTCGTGATCATGACTGAACTGGTTTGTGGATGCAGAGACGTTCAAGCTGAAGGTGAAGCCCGGGAAGACGTACATGCTGCGGCTCATCAACGCGGCGCTCAACGACGAGCTCTTCTTCTCCGTCGCCAACCACACGCTCACCGTCGTCGACGTCGACGCGGTCTACGTGAAGCCCTTCACCGTCGACGCGCTCGTCATCGCGCCGGGGCAAACCAGCAACGTGCTCCTCACCGCCAAGCCGACGTACCCGGGCGCGCGCTACTACATGGAGGCGCGGCCCTACACCAACACGCAGGGCACCTTCGACAACACCACCGTCGCCGGCGTCCTCGAGTACGAGGACCCCTGCCCCGTCGGCTCCTCCTCCAAGAAAAACCTCCCCGTCTTCGCGCCGGACCTGCCGCAGATCAACGACACGAGCTTCGTGGCCAACTACACCGCGAAGCTCCGCAGCCTGGCCAGCGCGCAGTACCCGGCCGCCGTGCCGCAGCAGGTGGACCGGCGCTTCTTCTTCACCATCGGGCTCGGCACGCACCCGTGCGCCGTGAACGGGACGTGCCAGGGCCCGAACGGCTCACGGTTCGCGGCGTCCATCAACAACGTCTCCTTCGTGCTCCCGACCAAGGCGCTGCTGCAGTCGCACTTCACCGGAAAGTCCCGGGGCGTGTACGCGTCCAACTTCCCGGTCTACCCGCTGATGCCGTTCAACTATACGGGCACGCCGCCGAACAACACCAACGTGATGAACGGGACCAAGGTGGTGGTGCTACCGTTCGGCGCCAGCGTGGAGCTGGTGATGCAGGACACCAGCATCCTCGGCGCCGAGAGCCACCCGCTGCACCTGCACGGCTTCAACTTCTTCGTCGTCGGCCAAGGGTTCGGCAACTTCGACCCGGCCAAGGACCCGGCTAAGTTCAACCTCGTCGATCCCGTTGAGCGCAACACCGTCGGCGTGCCTGCCGGTGGCTGGGTCGCCATCCGCTTCCGTGCCGACAACCCAGGTCCGTATTAGCTTCAAGCACGGTCACATCACACAAGACGTCTTGTTATTTTCTTGGGCTCATTCTGTCTTTGCCAATGGTGTGCAGGTGTGTGGTTCATGCATTGTCACCTGGAGGTGCACATGAGCTGGGGCCTGAAAATGGCATGGCTCGTGCTGGACGGCAGCCAGCCGAATCAGAAACTCCCGCCTCCACCGTCGGATCTGCCGCAATGCTAGGCATCAGTCAAGACCAACGATCAATTGATTGCTTCTTCCTTGGCTTCGACACATGAATCGTTCGTTACCCGTCAAATTGCTTGATCAGTTTCCGTTTTGGTACTGTACGTCGTCTCAAGTGTTCTTGCATGGATCCAGACTTACTTCCTAGTGGTGTGCGGGTTTTTGATTAATTGGTCGATTCCTCAGACTACTGACCAAGGTTGTCAGATAATTGTGTGTTTGTATGGAATGCTTTCTTGGCATCTTGTAGCTCAAAGCTTGCCTTCTTTTTGCGTCTTGTATGTATCGCGTGCAATGCAATCTTGCACCTTGTCGCGGTAATTAATAAAGTGTAGATGTGATTTATTCTGTCAAGAATGCGTGCTGTGGATCATTCTCTTTTTCTTGGCATAATATGTCCTTTATACAAGCTGTTTTGAACGCGTGTAAACCAATTATTTACTCGTACTGTCAATTTTCTTGCAACGAACTTCACCGACTGGCGGATTCCTCGGTAATATTACATATCTGTGTGCTTGCGCAATGCATGTTGGATAAGTCCTAGCAAATGGAATACGTACTGCTATAATTAACTAGTGAACACTCACCAGTATAAAATGTCGGGATTCAATATTTTCACATGCTTTGCACCTTTTCAAATCAGGTTAAAGTACTACCACAAAAAAATTTATGAAAATTTCTGTCCAGGGCTTCAAGAATTTCCCGGTGACTTTCAGGAAACATTGTGACGGTGATCACTAGTGGACAGTCAACTTACATGGAAAGTTTTCCACGTCCTCGGAAGCTGTTTCTCATATGTCTGTTTGGCAAACCGTAAGGAGAAGCAGAAGCAGAAGCAGAAGCACCTGTAGAATCTGTGCCAAAGAGGACCTCAGTCTGACCCGAATGTTGGCACTCCCAGCGGCCTCTCGGGCGGGCGACTCGGGCCCTTGACTGGTTGACTGCCAGCGCTCAGCAGGGGCTGCGGCAGTGGCCGACGCTCATGAGTGTGAATACATCGCGTCATATATAGCCGGTGGGTGGGCGGCCAGCCGCTGAACCGGCGAGCGTCGTGCGCCACGGGGCGGTGGGATCTGGAGGCTCAGCCGCGCCCGCGCGGTCGTGCGGCGAAAGCATGGGGGGAAATGCCCACGCGCTGCGGCTCGGGCCTCGGTGCAAGTCCGCGAGAGGACCAAGCCGTGACGGAAACAGGATGCACGTACGCTGCGGCTCGGCACGACCGCCCGGCGTTCGTGCCAACAAGACCAACGACGCAAATGGTCGACGCGCTCTAGCGCCTCACAATCGGTGGCGGCCGGTTTGATCGGCGTTTTTCTTGTTTCGCCGTGGTATGCCTCAGGGCGGGCGCCCGATGAGTTGAAGCTGCGGTGGACGGCCGGCGGCTGGAGGCCACGCTAGCTGGCGACTCCGAAGCGTTCCGTGACTCGGGCCTGACGTTCGCGAGACAACCGGCCTGACGACAAGGCTGCACGCCGCCACTGCTGCTTGGGTATTGCTAACGCAGAGCGTGCTGCAGCAGTGCACCGTGCACCATGCATGCCCCTGCAGAAACCTCAATTTCAGGTGCCAGTTGCCCCGGCGGGGCATAGGGGTCGCCGCACACGTGAGCGTAGCCGGGGTCGTCAGTGATGTCGATGGAATTCCTTATTTTTGTTTCTCCCTCGAGAGACTACGTCACAACCTGAAATCTATTATCTTAGTATTTGAAGAGAAAAAGAAGCCACCACGTTCGCTCTCAAGGCCACGAAATTACCACGTTAATCGGAAAAAAGATAAGCTACGAGCCGTTGGATTTTATGAACATCTAACGGTCTAGATTAACTGAAGAGTTAATTTCACACACGGCCCACCAAAAACAACACAATTCGGAATAAAAAAGAAAAAAATATTTGAAGTCCGTAGATAGCACACGTTAATCAAGATCGGGTGATTTAAAGTCCATATATATATATAGCAAAGGAAATATACACCGGCCCGTATCTAAACTGGAGACGTTTCTACTTGCTATCAAGAAATAAAATAGGAGGAACTAGCGGCACCATAACCTACGTGAGTTGTTTGTTTGCCTTCCTGATCTGGTCCCAAGTTCTTCAAATATTCAACAGTGAGTCACGGCATCTCATAGATAGCAGCACATCAACGAACACAAAAAGTAGTAGCTATATATATGACAACGAGCGAGAGGAACCATGCATGGTATTACGACGTGCCGTTGATATAGGATTCATACAAACATGGCCATGGACTTGATGTCTGCATGATGACAAAAATAGGAGGCGAGCAGTGAAGAAGACCTATCATAGGAGATGAGGGGAAGCAGCATATCCTTCCATGGCGTAGCTGTGACACGGACAAATTTAGAAGATGGAAGACCACCCGCACATCACTGCTTCATGTTATCGCGGGGTAAGGCGCTGCTATCGTTGTTGGGAGTCGGTGACCACTCTACCTTCATCGATCGACATTTATATACAGTTTAGCTATGTCAAAAACGAAGGGAGAATCACAGAATAGAATGTGAATGACGAGAAAGCTGGGAGTATCAGTTGTGCCCACTCGGATCCAAACGAAGGGAGAATAACAGAATAGCTAATTTTAACACCGTAGTAGAGGTGCTAAAATAATTACCTCTGATTTTACGTGTTCCCTTTATTGAGGGCGAAGTAAAAGCAACCAATCCTAGCTACTGCTTGACCAAACTTCTGTAAAAAAAACATGTAAATAGTTATGGTTTCTTTCAAAAAAAATTGTTACGATGAGACTAGCCGTGCTATTAGCGCGGGCCATCCCACTACTACGTTAAAAGAAACCACGTAATTACCACGTTAATCGGAAAAAGGAAAAGCCATGAGCCGTTGGATTTTATGAAGATCTAACGGTCTAGATTAAACTAAATAGTCCACAGCAAGTACGATTTGTATCCTGTATATTTTAAGAGTCCATAAGCAATACAACTCTATACACTCTATTTCCTTTCTACATACTATATTTTAAGAGTCCATAATAAGCAATACAACTCTATATGCTCTATTTCCTTTCTACATATCTCACGTAAACCACCATATCTTTACGAAGGCCTATTCGGCCAAGTAATCGACAAAGAAAAAAAAAAACTATCGTGTGAGCGACGGAGAAGTGCCTGGTGCGGCGGAAACTCTCCGTGGAGCAATTGGCCGGTAACGATGGCCAGATATAGGCAGTCGGATGGCGAGGCATCGAAAATGGATGACCTCACGCTGTCGCGATCCATCGTTGGCGCTCTGGTCAGCCAGAGGTTTACCACGGCGTTTATCGAGTCATCGAAAGCGTTTGAGAAAATAGATTGGGAGGAGCCGAGGAGGCGAAGCATGCAGTCAAATCTACAACGCGTGGAACGTTTGCAGCTAACTCCTGATTCTCTAGGACTTGAGCCACGCCGTTTGCAGGCACGCAGGATGCATGCCCTCTTGGATTCTCGCATGCTACTCCCGACCTTCCTCGGCTCTCAAACATTGATCGAACGACTAGCGCGTGTAGAGGTAAGAATCAGCAAAATTTATGGCCAATTGCAGCTCCTCTGCAAAAGGTGCCTCAAGGTGAAGTTAGTAGCGAGAAATCAGGAGCAAACGCAAAGAACTGCTGGTGTCTGAAGCTGCCCACAGACATCGTTGGCAAGGCAGAGACGGGCAAGTCTTATCGACGAGCTCGAGAATGACATGGTGGTTGTAAGTAACAATGGTATAGAATTTTCTCTTGATAAGGTTACATGTTCTCGCGTCAGCAAAATTTATGGCCAATTGCAGCTCCTCTGCAAAAGGTGCCTCAAGGTGAAGTCAGTAGCGAGAAATCAGGAGCAAACGCAAAGAACTGCTGGTGTCTGAAGCTGGCCACAGACATCGTTGGCAAGGCAGAGACGGGCAAGTCTTATCAACGAGCTCGAGAATGACATGGTGGTGGTTGTAAGTAACAATGGTATATAATTTTCTCTTGATAAGGTTACATGCTCTCGCGTCAATGCACGATGACATGCTGGGCGGTTTGTTGTGCCTTTGTGTTGCATACACATAGGACCGGCAAACCGGATTCACATACCGCAGTTCACACCCGCTCACCCCTGATCTTGGAGGCTGCATTATTGTGCAACAATCACATATCAGGTAAGGAGCCACGAATAACTTGCACAACCCGGCCGGTTCATCATTTTGGGGCTCAAGAAAATAAAAGACGAATGGAAGAACATAAATCGTTTGCTTTGGATTTGATATGGAAGCACCGAAAGACAAACATAGATTGTTCCAGACGAGCATCGTAGTGAGCTAAAACTTGAAGAAGCTGCCATGGTGTCTGCCCGGGCGAGACCTCAGTCACATGCCTACATCATCTATTCAGTGCTACAACTACCTATTCGATGTAAAGTGAACGCATTGTTACATACTTCCCCCCTTCTGCTGCCTGTGTTCCTTTGGCCGTTGCGATGTACTGAGTCCTTGGGACTCCTTCAACTATCAATAAAATTCAGGTGGCCTCCTTGCCCCCCCCCCCCCCCCCCCCCCCCCCCCCCCAGTTTCGTCGAAAAAAAAGTGCTACGACTACGAAGAGGCAGGCAGAAGAAAGCAGGAAGGATTGAAATGCTCTGGTGGTGTAGACGATTTGGTAAAGTCAATAGAGGAAAGAAAATTGTTACTGCTGGGAGGCAGCTCACAGAAGCGTGACAGTTTGCAGTGTTAATACCAATCGGAACAGAGCTGCACTTCTTTCTCTTCCGGCAATAACAAAAATATTTTGGGACATGAGGAGTAACAAATAACCGAGAACTGACTAAGTTATTTAGCTCTTGGGTTGCCACGGCTGATGTATGCTTATATTTCTTTATTCTCTCTAAAAAAATTTCACAATTAACAAGTGACTTGGTGAAATTGTGTAGTCGTGGGACTGATACAATGCAGGTGAATTTGCTCAAAATTTGACGAGGTTGGTGTTCAGATGTTTGTGTAGGACTAATTAAGAGACGTTTAGATGTTTGATAAATATATACTACATACAACATCAACAATTGACATGGACAAAGATATGGATCTGTAGGACGAGGGATCGAACTTAAATGGTAGCAAAAACATGATACCAATTTTTGTACGCTCATTGGAATGACACTATTGACTACATGTGATGTAGTCAATTAAGAAAATCCAAAAAAAATAGAAAACACGTGTGACAACAAAATGATTATAGTCAATTAAAATGTAACGTGTCTAGCCGCGCAATTTTGCGCGGGCCACCTGCTAGTTTTACTTATTATACATGTCGTTCCCCCATATTTAAGACTCTTTTTCAAGGTTTTAACTTCCGTTTTTTATGTGTTCAAGAAGCACTCTGTCGCAAAAAAAAAGAAAAAAAAAGAGAGAAAGCAGTCATCGGAGCGAAGCTCTGCTAAAGAAACACATGGTCACTAGCCGCCTAAGGAATCAATTGGTAAAAAAAAAAAACCACGTACCCCAGTACTGTTGGAAGTAATTCTAGCGAGGAATTTGATGGATAACGATGCGAAGAAACCGATATGATTTAATTTGATCGTTGCTGGTCTTGGCTGTTATGCGTGCCTAGCATTGTGGAAGATCTGATGGCGGCGGCGGGAGCTTCTGGTCCGGCTGGCTACCGTCCAGCACCAGCCATGCCATTTTCAGGCCCCAGCTCGTGTGCACCTCCAAGTGACAATGCATGAACCACACTCCTGCGCACACACCATTAATTGCAAAGATGGAATGAGGTCGAGAAAAGAACATGACGTCTTGTTATGTTGTACTTGTAGCCAATACGGACCTGGGTTGTCGGCATGGAATCGGATGGCGACCCAGCCACCGGCCGGCACGCCGACAGTGTTGCACTCGACGGGGTCGACGAGGTTGAACTTGGCCGGGTCCTTGGCTGAGTCGAAGTTGCCGAACCCTTGGCCGACAACGTAGAAGTTGAAGCCGTGCAGGTGCATCGGGTGGCTCTCGGCGCCGAAGAAGCTGGTGCTCTGCATCACCAGCTCCACGTTGGTGCCAAACGGCAGCACCACCACATTGGTCCCGTTCATCACGTTGGTGTTCCTCGGCCGCGCGCCCGGGTGGCCAGTCGACGGCTTGGCGGTGAGGAGCACGTTGCTGGTCTGCCCCGGCGCGATGACGAGCGTGTCGACGGTGAAGGGCTTCACGTAGACCGCGTCGACGTCGACAACGACGAGCGTGTGGTTGGTGACGGCGAAGAAGAGCTCGTCGTTGAGCGCGGCGTTGATGAGGCGCAGCATGTACGTCTTCCCGGGCTTCACCTTCAGCTTGAACGTGTCTGCATGCAGGGCACAGTCGTTTTGAAGTTCATTCGTGTTCGCGCGCACACCAAACAGAGCACGTAGAAGATGGAATACTAAGGGGGTGGTTAACGCGCGTCTCCTGCCCCCGGCCGCCACGTGTCCGTCGACAGCCGGCCGGAGCGCCGCCGCCGTCGGGTTTCTTCATCAACTCCGGCCGCCGTCCCCACCCCGACGCTCCGCCACCCGCCACACCCGCCCCCCGCGCGCTCGCGCACGAGCGCGACCCGTCACGCAACAGACTTAATTATCGGAATACTAACACACGTGGTACTCCTACCTTGTGCCGAGCAGTTGTAGAGCGACCCAGGAAGGCCGTTGATGGTGAACGCGTCGGAGCCGTTCGGGGTGCCGCCGGTGCGCAGCGCCTCGGCGATGACGGCCTCGGTGTCGTTCCTCCACCACTCGCCGAGAATGAGCGGCACCTCGTCTAAGGCGCCGGGAACGGGTACGGCGTGCCGGCGGGAGGGAGGATGACGATGGGCCCGTGCACGGTGGCGCGGAGCCAGGAGATGTGGGCGTGCCACCACGCGTGCCGCGCTGCCCCACGATCTGGAACCTGTACACGTAGCTCTGGCCCGGCTGGATCGGGCACTGCGTCACGTACGCCGGCCCGTCCGCCCACGCGCTGAACTGCTGCCGGACGCCGTGCCAGTGGATGCTCATGTTGTAGGGGGAGTGGTTCACCACCTTCACCTCCACGTGGTCTCCCTCCCGCGCCAACAGCGTCGGGCCCGGGAACTGCCCGTTCACTGTCACGATGCTCTTGGTGCTGCACAGACGCGTCACGCTCGTCATTTGCGCCTGCCATATATAGTGCCATGTAACATCTGTTAGTAACAATATTTACGCGCATTGCTCACGCGATCACAGATAACCGGATCATTTGCAGCATGCTGCTAATTAATTAACCCATGATTTCCCCAAAAAAAGTAATTAACCCATGATGGTAACAGACGAAGGGTTTAGGGTATCCACACAGTGGTTTAGACGGCTGCTGTATGAAAGTATCTTGATTATCGCGCACAGAAAGTAAAATAGAAAACTTATACAATGAATTGTCTATTAATTTGCCTCTGTCGGTATACCGCTTAATTCATGCATGAGATCATAAATTAAGCTGATGGAATGTGGATTTGATTTTGAATATACCATATTGTTGCTTGTATTAGGGAATGCATTGTGTGTTAAAAAAATGCATTGTGCGGTAATAACCACACATATGACAGTTGTAGCTGCTAAAGTCTGGGATGACCCAAATAACATAAAAAAGAAAAACAGGCCAAGCATCTGGCGATAGCTCGGAGGGGGGAGAAAAAGAAAGAAAAACATGAAGCCAGAGGCTAATTACTTCGGTATTAGCCTGGATGAATGTTGATTGACTGGGCCTCGTTTCATTGCTCTCAAGTACAGTACTTTGACCAAATCCAGAACGCCTTATATTATACTCTCTCTCCGTCCAGAAATACAGTGTCTATCTAATTTTATCTTAAGTCAAATTCTTAAAACTTTGACCAACAATATATATAAATATATATTAATTCAAACTAAAAGAGTTACATATTACAATAGTCTATTTCACGATGAATCCAATGACATAATTTTTGTGTTGTCAACGTTTATAGTTTTGTCGATATTGTTGGTCAAAGTTTAAAAGTTTGACTTAACACAAAACTAGATGAACACTATATTTCTGGACAGAGGAAGTAGTATACTAATATCCTTAAGTTTTGGATTTCCATACATTTTTTTGTACTTTCTTATAAGGAATCAAAACATGTGTTCCTCGTGGCATGACAAAACCTGAACTGCTGCCACTGGTCAAAGCGGCTCTCGATCGTCACTGATCGATGTCATGTACGATTTACACAAGCTATGTGTGTTGCCTCTGTTTTGAATCTTGGCCACTTTAATTTGTATCTTGTACAAGCTATGTGTGTTGCCTCTGTTTTGTATCTTGGCCACTTTAATTTGAATCTTGCACACCGTTTACAGTTAGCTCTTGTAGCTGCAGCAAAGGATGTTGTTCCTGTGACTCAATTTTTTCAGAAATTGCTCTTTATTGTTAACACAGTTGACTCTTCAGCAAAGCGTCATGATGAGCTTCATAATGCTCAAACAGTTGAACTTGCACGGCTGTTGGCTATTGATGAGGTTGAGACGGGTCAGGGAGCAAATCAAATCCGCTCAATGAAACGTCCAGGAGACACGAGGTGGGGTTCACACTTGGGTTCTGTTGCCAGCCTCATGGACATGTATAACCCAGTAAGTGAAGTTTTACAAAAAATGAGTGCTGATTCCTCAGCTGGTACAAATCGTGCCGATGGAGATACTTCCTTCAACTATATGATATCTTTTGAATTTGTATTCACCCTATGCATGATGAGAGAAATATTGGAGATCACTGAACAACTTGGTCAAGCTTTACAAAAGAAGTCACAGGACATAGTAAATGCTATCCGTCTCGTGCACTCCACCAAAATACTTCTTGAGAAAATGAGATCAGATGATGGCTGGGAAACTTTTATTTGCAAGGTTGTTGAGTTTTGCGTGGGTCATGAAATTGTTATTCCAAACATGGAAGAAACATACATTTTGCGTGGCGGCCGAGCTCGTCGTCAGCCCGATCATTTTACAACAGATCATTATTTAGAGTGGAGGTATATCGAGCAACACTTGACACTCAATTGACTGAATTAAATCTGAGGTTTAATGAGAAGGTGATGGATCTTTTATCAGTTAGTCTTACATTGGTTCCAAAAGGTGGATTTGCATCTTTTCAAGCTAGCGAGGTATGCAAAATGGTTGAGAAATACTATCCAGCAGATTTCAACCAACAAGAAAGAATTTTATTAGGGTACCAATTAAATCATTTTGTTGTCGAGGCTTCTAGAAATGATGATCTTAAAAGAATTGCAACCTTAGCTGAGCTTTGTCGATGCCTCGTTGACACGGGATGCCATCGAGTTTTTCACTTGATTGACAGATTGCTTCGGCTGCTTATTACTCTTCCTGTTTCAACGGCTAGTGCTGAGCGTGCCTTTTCTATCTTGAAGATCACTAAGACAAGGCTGCGCAACAAGATGGAAGATGACTTTCTTTCCAATAGCATGCTTGTACACATAGAAGGTGAGCTTTTGGAAGACTATGGCTATGATGAAATAATTGATGATTTTGATGACGTGAAGGATAGAAAAGTGGACTTCTAAAGTGTTTGTCTGAGGACCTATATTTTGCTATGTGCCTATAGTACAGTCACAAATATTTTGTTTGTGGCAGTGGCTCTATTGTATATAACACTCTTATAAATTGTAGTAAAGACTCTGTATCGTCGACGAGCTTCTAGGGATTTTCCTAATCGGCCCCCCCTGTGTTTTATGTCTGGCTCCGCCACTGGCTGGGAGGGAGCAGCCCGTGCAACGGGTAGTGACCTCTGACGATTTGCTCTCGGAGCACGAGCCTTTGCTCTCGTCTCGCGAGGCAACGGCAGGCTTCTGTCACCACATTTAATCATCTATATTACGCCGACATGGCGTCTTAGGGCACCTCCAACGCTCGTCCTTTTGCCGTCTGTGTGCAAGGTTTTTTGCAAAAACACCCCCGCCCACCCGAACAGACCGCGAAGCCGTCGCCTCGCGACGCGACGGCCTCGGCCCGTGGCCCGAGGAACGGCGACGGCTCGGCGCCCCGGTTGTAGGAGTCGTCTGCGAGCAATCGACGGCGGTGGCGGATCCGGTGCACCCTCCCGCTCCCGCTCTGGATTTGGCGCGCGCGCGCGAAGGCGCCACTCCATGCGCGTCCCTTCGCGCCATTTCCCCACCCTTATCTTCTCCTCGATGCACAGGCTGCAATTGGAGACGGATGGATTCTGAGGAGCGCGAGGCGGCGGCACCGGAGGTCCGGCCTTCTATGGCGGCGCGCGGCAGGAATGCGGCGCTGGGCGGGAAGGCGGCGCGGGGCGGGATTGCGGCGCCAGGCGGCAAGGCGGCGCGGGGCGGGAAGCCGGCACCGGGCGGGAAGGCGGCGGGAGGAGACTCGTCGGTCCGGCCATCGGAGCGCAGCTTCCCGCCGTACGGAGGCGTCATCGGGGGCGGCGGAGGTGGCGCCGGATCGCCGCCCAGGAGCCCTGGCCACTCCTCGCCACGGATGTTCGTGCCCCAGGTGAGTTGACGACATGCCTCAACTTTTGGTCTGAAGAAATTGTACATATCAAACTTCTTTTACATGAAAATCAATGCATTCGTATGAAATCCTTTTGATTGGAGATTCGGTTGAGTTGTTTCTGCCCATTTTGATTCGAGATTTGCTCGATTTTTGTGTACGTCATATTATGATATGAGCAGCAGCATTCTTCAGTCAATTCTGTTGTTGCAGCATGCGTACTCCAGTAGCTGGGCTCGTTATGATGATTGTGTTACTCAATTTGATATGTACTATCATAATACTATTTGCTATATGAATATATTCGTTGTTTATGAAAAAGTAAAAATATTGAGAGTGCTTCTTAAATCTAGATGTATGAATTATTCATGAGGTATATAGCAATACAATGGTACACACAAATGTAATTCATGATTGATCCTAAACTACATGCAGAGCATTAAACAGCTATACAGACAGACGTTGTCTATAGATTGTATGAGCTGTCTATTTAGCTATCTGTGTTGCAGATTCTTAAAACTTATAGACAGCAGCTGTCTGTGGGTTGTAGATGCCCTTAGAGATGGCTTAATTAAGACCATTCTCGATCCATGTTTCATTCACATTAAATAGCATGCCTCATAGGCAAAAAAGATAACATGGCACCAAATTTACAAGGAGAGATAAGAATTGGGTTTTATAGGGATGAAACATGGTGTACACACTTATCAAAATTTTGAAACCCGAATGAAACTCTATTGAGAGTGTTTCGGTTTCATCTTCACACAATCGTTATTCTCATTGGCCACTTAGATGAAGTATTTAAATGCTATGGTAACATATGAAACTGTGAAAATAAAACTTTGCATTGAGAGTCTTAGCTTCGTTAAAACCTTTAGATGACATGTCACTTTTGGGAACCACTCAATGAAATTCAGAACTGAGACTGGCCTTAGATGCTGTTGCAGAGGCATGCATATGCAAGAGTGCGGTAAACTTACATCGAACTGGTAGTGCCTCGTCTCGGCCTTGGCTCCCATGGCGGCGAGCAGCAACGTCACTGCTGCGAAGACGGGGAGGGATGCTCCGGAAGGGACATCAGAGAACAACACCATTGCTGTACAAACCTTTTACCCTTCTGGTCTCTATTCAAGCTCGTTCTCTCGAACTCCTTTTCCAAATGAATGAAGCAAAGGTTCAGCTGTGACGCTCTGGAAGGCACTAGGGCCATCTATTATATACAGTTATACACTGGTAACTGGAGGTGCTTTGTGTTGGCTGCAAGCCTGCAACCCTCGATAGGTGGGGCCTAATGCCAAGGCATGCCGGTGATCAGGCCATACATATAGGGTGTGTTGGTTGGATCATTCTCTTTTTTTTTTCGTCGCTCCATCTACAGATCACTACAAGATTTACATCATTTCCCTACAGTTTTCTGTAAGTGGCCAACAGTCTCTAGTAAATTATTTAAGAATCAACAAAACTGTGGTTAATGGGTTTGTAGGGAAGTGTGTTGTAGGCAAACTTCTGAAACTATAGGTAAATACACACGTTTGCATTAGAAAACTGTCACCCCACTAAAACGAGAACACTAGGACAACAAGTTCCTGTCGGCCATTCACTGAGAACTGTAGGGAAATGCTAGTAATCTTGTAGTGGATTGCATCGAAGTGTGAAATTTCGTATGACTATGTTCCACGCAATTCCCTATCTCCACGTATTTTTTCAAGATTTTTAACTCTTCTGTGCTGGCCTGAATCGGGACCTTGGTGAGTACGAGGCGGTACGTAGGAGTCCACGCGCGCCGGACCGCCGGTGCACTGAACTGCAGGCCAAAACCCCGCCATCTGATGCGTGTCCTTGGCAATGGCACGTTGTATTTGCTCGGAGCAGGGCGCGCAGGCACGTACGCACACATAACGTGATCCTCTGTACCTGCAACGTACGGGATCATGGCAGAGCAGAGCCGCGCGCCGGCATCGATCACCGTCGCTCCGGACGGCAGCAACCGGGGATCAAGACGGAAACGCTGGATGTGGCTGGGATGGCGGAGCATGCATATGGCAGGAAAGACAGACACCGTGCACCTAACCGATCTAGCACGGGGGCGGGCCAGCGGCTTCGGTGGCAACCTAGTTTTACTCTTGGACCCACCACCTCGAACTATGCCTGCAACGCCGCGTCAGATGTCGCATCGCAATCAGGTCGATGCGGCGCGTATCGATCCATGCTTCCTCTTCTCCTGCAGCTGATGCCCGCGACCGCGGGAGGGACAAATTTGGAGCCGTACCTGCGATCGAACACCACCGGCCGCGGCGCGAACAGGCTGCACCGTATTACCTCCACGACGAGACGACGCGCACGGGCTGCACGTCTGGTTTGTTCGTCACACGCATATAAAACCGGATGCATGCGCAGGTTAAGTTTTTCCATTTTCAAAATTTAACGCTGTCACACATAGCTCAGTCAAATGATTCAGGCCACGATAGGTTCAAGCATCGATCTTTTTCGTCGTTGGATGATCATGCATGAGAGGACCGGAAAGGGGTGGCTGGCGGGCACGACGGCATGGCGCAAAGAGAACCAAACCAATTCTACGCTAGCACACTGCACAGAAGCCTTTTCACTTGCTCACCTGCATCCACGAGAAGGTATGGCAGCCACCGAGCCACGCCGCTGCGTGTTACAGAAGCAATTCCGGTATAAGAATCATTTCCAACAGCGACGATTGACTCGTTGCGGCTCGATGTGTAGTCTTCTTTGCATTGGTTCTTAACCTCGCTTGGTGTTCAAGGATATGATCGAGGTTGGTGAGTATTATTAGTTGACAGTTCATGATATCTATCTTGCAAACCGTGACCGAGAAATGACAGTGATTGGCAAGGCAATACGTAAAAATAATTCTTTTCATAGAATAGGGAGGAGCTAGATCATGCCGCCAAAATTGGTATAAGCTAACGAACTAATCAGCTAAAAGTCATAATGAGCAAGTGATGTGTGACAAGCCCAAACTTTGAAGATTTGCCGGCCGTCGCCCAATACAGTTGTCAGCTTGAAGATGTTGGAGTCTTCGTGCTTCGTCGACCCCACTGTATCCAAAACTGCCCAACCTTAATTTGCTTTCTTAGCCAAACAATTCTATTGTTGTTATTGTTATATACATATTATTATAACATAATTTAAGTTTTTCTAACTGTATCCACAAGATTCACTATAACAGCTTCCCGTCACAAGCGGCATATCCCTTCTCAAGTCTCTACTTATACGAAGGCTTCACATTGTCCTACATCACACCATGGCATCTTCCTATATATATCCTACCTACATTGGTATTCATGTGAGCATCATTAATAGGCTAATCAACATATTACTGTATTGTGTATTCTAAGTCTGAGATTTTCTTTCATTATTCACGAGTGAAGAAAACTGTAGTTTTGTTTGCCTAGCTACTCTTGAATAAATAGAAATCGATGGCTTTACAACGGATCATTATCATGAACTTAATTTCCTCAGGCATGTTTTTACATCTGCGCCATTAGTCCAAATTGTGAGAATTCAAATGCTTTTTGTCTATCAACAACAATCATATTAATTGTTCTATAAATAATTCTAAATCATTTTCTTAGCTAAAAGATTATGTCGAATGCCTCAACAATGGAGCACCAATAACCATTTGAAAACTTACTAATTGATCCACCTAAGGCGGCCCAGGCTCCCTAGAGTGTGAAGCTAACATTCATTTGATGGTGGTGTACAATATATTATATATTGCGTGTATGTATGATTGCAATAAATTGTTAGCCAATACGAAACTGGCACATTGTTCTTAGTGTAACTCTTGCATCATATTCTCATAATAAAAAGTCAAATCAAAGAAGTTTCTAGTTATCTTGTATTAATACACCAAAAATGGTTATTTTAATTGATCCACAAAAGGAGTATATCATTATGAAGGGAAAAAAATTATTTCATCAATTACGTGCAAATAGAATCAATTTTGTAAGCAATATCGCTATGTTATTGTCATATAGTAAACATATCCGATATATGAGAATCCTCCGATCCTATGGGATTAGAGAACATTCATAGTTTAGTTATATATATATACATATTATATATATCACTGATTATGTTGTCTCTCTCGCCGTTGCTCCTAGAGATTTTACATGCCCATTTTAGATATTCAGATCCTTCACTGAGATATTTATTATAATATACATGTTCCCATATTTGCATATGCTTATTGCCGCGCAAAAATATTAGAATTTTAGGTTTGTCTGATAATATTTATAAGGGTAAATCATTTTAGTTAAAAAGAGTCACATATTATAATAGTTTGTTTCACAAAGAATTTAAAAACACATTTTAACGTTGCCAATCTCAATAATTATTTTAGCGAGAAAATATATTTTGTTATTAACAGTCAAAATCAACCAAATCCAGTACACATGCATCATTTGTACGCAAACCTTTCCAGTCAATTGTTACTAATCTTCTGCGATCTCCAAGACCGCCTCTCACGTGCGCTCCGGCGTCCTCCATGCGTATGAAGAAGGCACGGCGTCCGGCAGCGGGTGGGCGGACGGGCCGGCGTACGTGACGCAGTGCCCGATCCAGCCGGGCCAGAGCTTTTTTTTTTTTTTGAGCACAAGCCGGGCCAGAGCTTCCAGATCGTGGGCCAGCACGGCACGCTGTGGTGGCACGCGCACGTCTCCTTGGCTCCGCGCCATGCAGGCCCACGCTCTACGGCCCGCTCGTCATCCTCCCGCCGGCCGCTGTGCCGTACCCGTTCCCGGCGCCTGAACGACGAGGTGCCCCTCATGCTCGGCGAGTGGTGGAAGGACGTACGACATCGAGGCGGTGATCGCCGAGGCGCTGCGCGCCGGCGGCGGGCCCAACATCTCCGACGCGTACACCATCAACGGCTGTGCTTTTGGTGTGCCGTGTGCGCGCGAACGCGAATGGACTTCAAAACGACTGTGCTCTGCAGACACGTTCAAGCTGAAGGTGAAGCCCGGGAAGACGTACATGCTGCGCCTCATCAACGCCGCGCTCAACGACGAGCTCTTCTTCGCCGTCGCCAACCACACGCTCACCGTCGTCGACGTCGACGCGAGCTACGTGAAGCCGCTGGCCGTGGACGCCCTCGTCATCACGCCCGGCCAGACCGCCAACGTGCTGCTCACCGCGCTGCCGACGTCGCGCCCCAACTCCAGCTTCCTCATGCTGGCGCGCCCGTACAGCACGACGCAGGGCACCTTCGACAACACCACCGTCGCCGGCGTCCTCGAGTACGAGGTCGACCCCGCCGTCGCCTCTTCTCTCCCGGTCGTGCTGATCAGCCCGACGCTGCCGGCGATCAACGACACGGGCTTCGCGGCCAACTACACCGCGAAGCTCCTCGGCCTGGCCAGCGCCGAGTACCCGGCCGCCGTGCCGCGGGAGGTGGACCGGCGCTTCTTCTTCACGGTCGGGCTCGGCACGCACCCCTGCGCCGCCGTGAATGGGAAGTGCCAGGGCCCCAACGGCTCACGGTTCGCGGCATCCATCAACAATGTCTCCTTCGTGCTCCCCATGACGAGTCGACGACGGCGCTGCTGCAGGCGCACTACTCCGACAGGTCGAACGGCGTGTGCTCCGCCAACTTCCCCGTCGTGCCGCCGGTGCCGTTCGACTACACCGGCGCGCCGCCGAACAATACCAACGTGATGAGCGGGACCGAGGTGGTGGTGCTGCCGTTCGGCGCCAGAGTGGAGTTGGTGATGCAGGACACGAGCATCCTCGGCGCCGAGAGCCACCCGCTGCACCTCCACGGCTTCAACTTCTACGTCGTGGGGCAGGGGTTCGGCAACTTCGACCCGGCCAAGTTCAACCTCGTCGACCCTGTCGAGCGCAACACCGTCGGAGTTCACGCCGGCGGCTGGGTCGCCGTCCGCTTCCGTGCGGACAATCCAGGTTACATTTATACATTCAGACAAACCTTTTTCAGGGAAAAAAATTGCAACTGATTCGCATACGTTAAGCGTGAAGCACTGAAAGTACTCCTATCTGAACTCGTGTAGGCGTATGGTTCATGCACTGTCACCTGGAGGTGCACCTGAGCTGGGGCCTGAAGATGGCGTGGGTGGTCATGGACGGCAGCCAGCCAAACCAGAAGCTGCCGCAACCGCCGGCTGACCTGCCCAAATGCTAGACGCCGGCCGGTCGATCGAGCTGATTTGCCCTTGGTTCCTGCAGTTCTATAATTTCCTGAATCATGACTTCGTGCTTTTGTTGTGCTTTATGTCAACTTGATTGGAGTGTACTCTTCAGTTAATACTGAGGAGTATCAGTTGATCGTATCAGCAGGCAGCTATCTAATTCCTAGCTGACTACGTAAATTTATTCTTTGTGCTCGTTCTCTGTTTTGTAATCTGCAGAAGTGCGGGAAGAATGTTTTGACAATTAATTGTTCGTGAATAAAATGCTGCTTGGCGTTATAGAAGCGTGCACAAGAGAAATGTCCTGATACAGGTTGGCAGCAATACATCGAACATCAGCTCACCTTACCGATGCGAACAAAACCCACTCTTGCATGTACTCGGTTTGCCAGCCCAGTTTGCATCACGTTATTGTCAAATACAGGCAGAACAGAAGCAAAACGCATGGATGACCAATCAAATATGCATATCCCCCAATTTCACATGTTCATCACAGTTCTTCAGGCACGCAGCCTCACTTCATGAGCAGTTACATAGTATAAAAGTTGGAGATAGGACACTATCCGGGAACTCCACATTGACACCTGTTTCTCGGTTTTCAACTGTAACCCTGTAAGTTTCTAAAGCTGTGATTTCTTTGTACACATTTGAGCGCCTTATGATAACTCTGGCCCAATAGAATCGAACTAGCAAAATGTATATCCTATGCAGGGGAAAAAGTATCACTAGAATAAGAGACGACTTTGTACACCAGCCAAAGAGACATGGCTGGGTAGACCAATCTAAATTAGAGAGTTTCTGTTTCTCCAGTCAATGATTTCTAATTGCACTTGGATCTTTAAAACTCCTAATACACATCAGGTCTTCTTGCCTACTTCAGCAGACTGCCAGAAGTTTCTGCAACATGGGGAGAATAAATTAAATACAAGATTACAAGTTTCTTCAAGGATCCGGAGTACAAATCAAGAAGCAATTGATTAGCTTGGCAGGTGAAATAGTTATACAAATGCATATGACATCCGACAAAATTAAATAAATAATACCTGCATACTGTAGGATTAGATCACGCCAACTTGGGCATGTGTGCAAAGTCCTTGGCTAAAGTTTCTAATCCAAACATATGCTTCCTCATGTTCTTTTCTGGCCAACTTGGAACATCTGTGCTAGAATTGGTGCACACAGTATTCCAGGATGCAGACTTCACAGTATCAGTACTGCAATTGTCCATTCCATCCGATGAAAAATCGAGATGCTTCTCAACGCTTTTCACTACAGCCATCCTTTTCGACCTGAGTCGATAAGCTGGGGAAACATCAACGCTCCCTAAAGCAGCAGATAACCCTTCGCCATCTGGAGGACCCAATGACAAAAATGTTGCAGTCTTGAACGAATGTGGGCTTCCTGTACTACACTTTCCCAGAGGAGTCTGAAAACTATCACCGTTTAATATATCAATCTTTAAATTACTCTCTTGAGCATCCATTGGTTTCTCCCTTTTCCTTCTTCTTAATATTGAAGGAGTACCTGGGAAGTTTTCAGCTGCACTCTTCAATATTGATTCAACACTTAGCTGATCTGATAAGCTTCCATCCATCGGAGAGGAAGTAGAATAGCCAATGGGTGACTGGAATCCGTCCCCACAATGTTCTTGTACATGATGTCTAGAAAAAACTGGGGAGTGAGCAGGGACAATATCATCTAACTTAGGTATCTGATAACAAAGAGAACCAAATGAGCTAGACTCATTCATCAAGGATAATTCACACAAGTTAATGGATGCTTTTCTTTCTGGTCTAGCTGATCCCGAGGACGCCCTTCTATCTGTTACGCGACCAACTTGAAGTGCACCCTCCTCACAAAGAAAATTTATTTCTGTGACCTTGTCATCAACTGCATTGAGCTTTAGCCCTTGCATTGCTAGAGCAGCAGCAGAATCCTCAGCTGCTAATGCCTTGTACGGAATTTCTGGCTGAGCAGTTGGAATAGAAAGAGAAAGGAACTTGGAACAGCTCTTGACATCTTTCAAATTGCAAGCATGAAGATGAGATGTACATTTAGAATGGTCAGCTATTTCTGGGGGATCCCTCAAATTGATATTGGGATCTTTGTTCAAGTCAATATGGTTCCTGGCAATAGGTTGCCTTACATGTTTCAAACAATTTTGAATGGTCTCCATAGAAGCTGGCACATTGCTGTTGGTATTGTAGTTACCTAACCTTTTTTTCAATGAACAATTCCAATGGTTTTTTATTGAGTTATCTGTCCTGGAGAAAAGAAAAACTTACATCAGAACAGGCTTAAAACATAAGCGGTTGTTCAATTCAATGAGATATTTATGTTATAAAAAAAAGTAGAACACTATATGATTCTAATGAAACAATGTGTATTTCACTATCTCCACACCTAGATGCAAGATTTCCATTAACAATGACCTCCCACTCGCCATCCACACTGGTTTTGTATGCCATTTTACAACGAACAAGAGTACAAGTCCTAATAAACATCACAAAAAACCTTGGGAAAGTACACAACTATCCAGTTCGAGACTTAAATATCAACTTTAACACTTGTGAGAAAAAAGGTATCCTAACAACAGTTCCGCATGCAAGCACAATCAACAAACTGGGGATCAGAAGTGGACAAATGGAAAGTTCATCCAGTATAAAGGTACCAGAAGTGAGCCACATTTATACGGAGCTAATACATAAAGTTTAGAAGAATAGTACAATTCCTGTACTTCATTGTGACTAATTTGTGTCCTAGATACCGCATATCTTTGAAATAACAAATCACTATTTGCTAAAGCCAAACATAACAAATAAATGTTTCCTTAAATAGGTGATTCTGAGTAGTACCTTCCAGGAAGAAGTTTTGCAATTTCTGCCCATTTGTTGCCATACACACGATGAGCGTTAGCAAGCACACGCTCTTCCTCAAATGTCCAGGCCTCTTTCCTTATTTGGGGATCCAAATGATTATGCCACCTGAATTTTACAATTAGCACCGCAAGAGAAATGTATTTAGGCTCTGTGTTCCAGCAAACGGTGAAAGAAGGTACTACAGATATTTTTCTTATTCCTCAATAAAAGGTAGCCAGCTATTGATCTTAATGTTCATAAGAAACAATATTCTAAATATAAACAAGTGATACTTATTTAGCATGAATGAAGCTGTGGGAATATGTATATAATCCATACATGTACTACTTGTGTAGCAGGTTAACGCCAAAAAATCATGGTGAGGACGTAGTTAATACTCAATAGACCCATTCACTCCATAATTCATACTTGTGTACCAACGTTTCTCTTACCCAATGGTAAACTAAACATACACTCCTCCCAGGGATGGGATTGCACAGGAGTGCTGCACCACCTGTGTTTTGAGAGGTGGGATGTATGTTTCCATGGCTCATGATGAAATATAACAAATGCTCGACTTGGAATGACATATGAATGTGAACTGCACTTATAATTTATTTATTTACTTATCATTGGCAAGTCATTAGATGAATACCTTTCTCGGCATTGTTTGCCAATGCGACCATCTAGTGACTTTGCTATCACTGACCACTTTTTGGGGCCATGCTTCTTTACCATATCGATGATTATATCATCTTCCTGCAAGAGAACTCAATAAATAAATTACAACACAGAAGATGCAAGCATTTATTTTGTGGAAACGGAAGATTGATTTATTAATATTTGACAAACCTCTTGGGTCCAAGGACCTTTTTTAAGTTCAGGGTTAAGAACCTTTTGCCATCTATGCAGACATTGTACCTCTGTCCTATCAGGCAAAAATTCAGCTGCATACAAAGACGACAAATCTGAAGTTAGCTTAGGACCCCTTGTATTTTTTTTTTTCTGGTGAAGTTCCAGAAAATAAGCATGACACGCACTTTAAGAGTCTAACTAGCTCAAATTCCCTGAGTATAGGTGACCACAGCATGAGTTCTACCTCAAACATTTAAAACAAGAACAGGGAATGAAATAACAAAAAAAATTGGAAACTGTTCTATCATGGATTGCAAACCTACTCTGATACAATACATGCTGAACAAGGATAAAGAGTAAAGGAAATCACTGGATATCCAGTCAAAAACCCTGTTTCTACAAACTAAAAATAATGCCCAAGATAGCGCCTAATAGACATTATACCTTGATTTGTTCGGTTTTCATTTTACATAAAAATGTGACGACACCCTAACTATTGTTGCAACAATCTATTTAATCTATTTATCTCACACATAAGAGCGAATATGCAATTAGTTTAAGACGCAAAACAACTAGAAGTTGAGGACACCTCTCTTCCATGAAGCACAGTTAATCTACACTAGACAAACTTGAGGACACGATAATAGATGTGATTATGTAAAATCAAAAGAAATGTATGATTACTAGTCTTCTCAAAATTCACTCTTGAATGTACAGTAAAGGATAGAGAGCATAGAGGAAAATGCAAACCTATCTTCTTCCAGTGTCTACCCTCAAAAGCATCAACTGCCCTGTGCAATGTTTCATCCTGCAGCCGCATATCATCAGCAAAATAAGCAACAGCTTCGCATTTGTGTTGGAAGAAAAGATGATTCTTTTTCAAAGAGAAAAGACAAAATCCCAGCATTAGTGCTGCGTCAACAGTCAGGCCATGAAGGAGCAGAACTGGAGCACAGGTGCTAATGACTCGTGGTTCCACTCAAAACAAAAATAGAAATGGATACGATAGCAGAGCAAAAAAATGGCAAGTGACCATACATAAAACCCCATTTTTTGTGGAGGAGCTCACTGGGAGTATGTAATAATGGTTGCTATGTCTCATATTAACAAGACAGTTAATTTTGTGCTATGTGGAGATATGAGAGAACTTTGAATTCAGGCACACCCAATTAAATGGAAGGTAAGTAGAAATGAGTTACAGGAAGAAAAAAAAAGGACTCAAATACCTCTTCTGTTGTCCAGCCACCCTTAGCTTTCCTCACAGGTCCACTTGTTCGCCTGACATATTTAATATTTGATCAGCATCATTGTGGAATATTGACAGTCATGTAATGAGAGACTAACTAGGATCCAACAATATATAAAGGATAGGTTACAATGTAGAGAGTGCAATTGATGGCAGCAACATTGAAGGCATGATGACACTGAAAATAAGAAATCAAATTTCGTAAAGTGGACTTCTCAGTCATTTCTAAGCCTGTTTTCCTTACCTAAAACAGCTTATATGAACACAAAATGGATGATCAGATTTGATCCATGAGAAAGTACAACGCATCCTTTTGTCCCAAGCAAGTTGGGGTAGGCTTGAACCATGAGAAAGTATCAGAACTTAATATTTATGGCATGATGAAAGTTTGTTGTCGTGGTGAATTAGTAGATAAGCATGTTCTGCTTGGAACAGAATTGTTTCTGGAAGCAACTGAGGTCCACTTGACGAATTAGAAAACAGACATTTAAAACCCCACCATTCATACTCTTGTTAACAACCATTGCAAAATACCTTTATTATTCCTCAGGCAAGACAATCATTCACGTTTACAAGACAACACAACTCCACAAAATCATTCGATTAACCAGCATAACAGTGGCAGAAGACAAGCATCAGATATCCACAAAATGGAAGACCAGAAACACCATGGAATCAAAAAGAATTTCCATTTTCCCATTCCAAATAACTACGACCCAGCACCAGGAATATTTAATGTTGAAGCAAAATGAACCTGTGAATCCTAATCCATATGAAAACAACTGTATCACGTATCAGTCATGAAATGTAACAGATCATAACATCCCAAGCATAGCATTTTAGAGCCCCTCAAACCTAGAAAATGTATAGCACTGAACAAAAATTCAGACATCAGCATCAATCTACTTATACACCACACTGACATTAAGTTTCAGTCAAAGTGAAGTCAGCTCTCAAGACTATGAATTTCTCAAATAACAGAAGTATAAGGCACATGTCGCAATTCGAAGCAAACTACATTGATCAACCTCAAAGACACTACATTACATGTGAAAGCTCCCTGCTTTGTTGTTCAACAGCCACAGAACACAGCACCTGAGTCGGGTTTCCATTCGAAATGGCATCCCAAAGGCATCAAATACTCAAACGCACAGCGAACAGGCAAACAGGTCGACTATCTAACCAAACCACTCTAGAGAACTAAACGGATCAATATTAACACCATCTTTCTGAGTCAAAAAACAATCCCCATCCGATCCAAAACCAACCAGCTAATCAAATAAGCGTCAGGGTGAACCGATGAGGGACACTAGTACCCAACAACTGAGTCTGAGACAGTTAACAGGTGCGAGGAGCACTACCTGCGACTGGAGTCGGAGTCCACCGGGCTGGACAGCACCGGCGACATCCGCGCGCCGCTTCCATAACTTGCTGGCTCCGACGCCGACGCCAACGGGCTCCACGCCGCCAGATTCCCCCAGTTCCCCGCGGTCCCATCGCGCTCCTCCACCTTCACCGCCGGCATCGCGCCCATCTACCGCCGCAACCGCCTCATCAACACCTGAAACCACACAGGAAGTAGACAAAAAAACGAACTTGAAATGAAAATTCCCCACAGAAACCGCTGGAGAAACAAAATCAGAGGGCCGCCGCCGTTTACAAACCGGATAGCCCCCGGATCGGGGAATCGGGCGGGATCGGATCCGGAGAGAGAGATGGCGCGAAGGGAGAGCGCGGCGGGCGGCCCGAAACCCTAGGCGGGGTACGCGCGCGCGGGGGCGGCGGCTTCGGTTATGTGTTGCGGGAGGGAAGAGGAAGGGGACGAAAGGAAGGAGGCGGCGTTCAAAAAACCTCGCCCGTTGAGCAAAAGGGGCAAGGAATAATTTACTCCTTGCTTTCGTATTCCTGTATTGCCCCCTGGAGTTTCGTGAATTGACATGGACCGTTACTAGCTGGGTTGTACTCCCTCCGTCCCACAATATAAGCATTTTTAGACTTGGTCAAAGTCAATTCCTCTCAATTTTGACTGTCAATATCTATAAAAATAAATTAATTTCAATATGAAGAGCTACAAATTATGATAATTGGTTTCATAATAAATCTAAAAATATAATTTATATTTGATCAAACATTATAATTTTTATGTTATTCATAGTCAAAGTTTGGAACGATTGACTTTGACCAAAGCTAGAAATGCTTATATTCTGGGACGGAGGTAGTAACGAATTTTGAGTGGGCAATTCCCGTGTTGTCAAGGCTTGAAACAGCCACCGAAAATCTGTCACAATAATTGATGGCAACTGGCAAGTGATATACTACATGCTACCGTTACGAACTTGCGTATAAACAACAGTATTTCCAGTAATTGTGCTTAACTATAAGGACTGAAACAGTGATATATATATTGGTGTTATGAATTAGTGTAAAAACATTGTATTATACTTACCTGTAAGAAGTGGAACAAAAGGTCTCGAGGTGATATGCTATATACTGTCACAATAATTAATGCCACCTAGCAAATAATGTACTATATATCGCCATTACGAAGTGTACTGCAACTATGAATTGGCATAAAAATTGTATTATAATACTTGTAAAGAGTGGAATAGAAGGTCACGAAACATGCTCGGTGTGGTACTGGGCGGTTTCTGGGAGCAACAAAAGGACCACTTTGCGATTAACCGGTCTCCAAGGGCTTGGAAACAAGAGACTGGTAGATCATGAAACTGAAACGGAAGGCGCCTATATGAAACAAACAAAGAAAGCGACGGGGGATTTTCACGGCGCGGTGGCAGTGGCGGTGCCGTCGGGTCCGGCAGGCTAAGGCCCTGTTTGTTTCCGATTATAAGCCGATTATCGGTGGAAATAATCCAAAATCACACACAAACGGCGCGCTTAAAACTCGCGTACCAGAGACGCGGCGTCGGAGGGAAGCGGCCCGCCCACGTAAATCCTGATTTTTTCCCAAGCGGTCCCGAAGCCGCGTTCAGCAGAATCGATCTCCTTTCCCTCTCATACCCCTCGCTCTCCCGTGCGACTCTCCCTGCCTCGCCTGTCGTCCACCGCAAAGCTCGCCGCCTCCATCGAACCTCGCCAGCCCGCCCCGCCTCCTCGTAGACCGGAGCGACGACGCCGGCCTCCTCCGCCCCCAGGCCTGCTCCGGCGCCCCCACGACGCCTCCTCGCCAGATCGATGCGCCGTTTCGCCATCGACCAGAGATCGACGCCCAGATCAACGCCCGCCGGCTCCGTCTGCTAGCGCAGCCTCCACGACGCCCGGAGCTCGACGGTGCCTCCCCGTCGTCCAGATCGACGACGCCCGAAGCCTGACGGCGGCTCCCCGTCGCCCGCCTCCGCGTCGCTCGCTGACCCCGACGCCCCCATCTCCCTCTGTTTGTGCGGCAAACGGAATGAATGACGCCATTAAATCAAATGGGTGCCCTGCACCTCAGCCAGATGACGTGCTAATGATGTAGTTTAATAAATGTCCCATGATCAGAATGCAGGTTTTACGAGAACTTTTGAGATTGGAAATGTTCTGTCAATGCCAGCGACACCGGCACATCGCTAATCACTTAATCACGAGCAAATCAATGACCATATTTGTGTAATATTGAACTTTCTGTAATTAGTGAGCTTCACGGGTACTGGACCATATTTTAATATAATTAGTATTTAACAAACTCGAAATATACTATCAAAATCGCTTTCATCTCATAACCAGAACAAAAAAGAGCTATAATCAGGGGCATTCAGGTCATTTCAGCACTCAGGACAAACAATCGAATGAAAATAATCAGGAATGCCAAACACCTAGCTTATTTCGACAGCGGATTCTCGAGACAGCGGCTTATCAGAAAAGCCGGCTTCTCACATAAGCGAGTTCCAGATAAACGGAAACAAACAGGGCCTAAGGGCGGCGCCAATCCCGTGGGCCTGGTGAAAAAGTCACTGACGAGCAACGAACAGCTAACAACGACGCGTCCAAACAACGACCGTCGCCGTCGGGGACTCGCGGCCCGGCGGTGGTGGCGGGGGGACGATGCTTTTGTTCGAGCCCCTCTTCGCGCTACGTGCGCGCCGTTGCGGTCTACGTCGCGAGCCAGTCGTGTCAGTCAACGGCTGCGGCCCAATTCGGTTGCCAACTGCCCTGTCAGCGCTTGTTTGTTTCTCGATGTCACGCTTGGTTGCAGTTGCAGCATGGCTGACGCGAGTGTTTCGAGACGAACGGTGATGTACAGACGTGACCATAGTTGTTGCATAGTACTCCAATTTGTTTCGATGGTAAACGACCTGCTACAAATTATGCACTCGCGCCCGAAACCAGATCGTAAATTACCTCATTTTTGTTTTCTGATTTGGTTAGCTCAAACGTGAGCCAACCAACGTTATAGAAAAGACTTGATGAAGCAATAGGTAAGGTATTCCAGGAGAAATATTGGCATTTGATAACTTTTCAAACTTATTTTGACAGTGCAGATTTGTAAATGCCCGCGTATATGTGTTGCATGATTGTTTCTGAGAGCAAAATCACCATGAATCTCCTTCAAACTTCTCTTCCAATTCCACGTGCATTTCTTGTTTCGTTTTGGATACAAATGAACACTTGATCACGCTTAGCCTGCACGAACACGATGTGAACTGTGATGTTACTGCTCACAATTGCATTGATACATGTGTGTCATGTCGCAGTGCGAAACTGAGAGGGTATGGGGGCCATGGCCCCTCTATGCTTTGTCTATACTCATTTTTGCATAAGAATTTGCATCCTAAATATATCTTAAAAATTGAAATATATCTAAAGGCCATAGAAGGGCCAATGGCCTTCAAACAAATCGTGAGACGCTCCAATAACCCTACCGATCAGAAGGGAGATGGATGGTGTTATGTAAGCCATCGCCAACCGCTGCAGGATACAAATTAAGCACCGGGGAGGACAAGGGCGAATGGCACTGCTTCCCGCTCGCCATGGCATCGACTCCTCTGCATCAACCATCAACATCTGACATTGATTTCTCCGAGGAGTTCGCCTTTGCAAACCTGACGTTGATGCTGCGGCTGGCATCATGTTGGTTCATTCCTTGCCCTGCTAAATAAACTGACATTTGCTCCATTTGTGGTAGTTTTTTTTTTTGAAGGATGGTGGTTGTTCTTTATACTTATGCTGACAAAACTAAGTGTGCGACCAATTGTAGAAAACGATGTTATGGTAAAGGAGGCTGAGGCGCTGAGCTGATTCTTTTCTCGCTGAGGGGATAGCGTTTGTGGACTGTTTGATCGCCGATAACATCCGTCAACGTACAATAAAAGCTTTGACCAAGTTTGAGGAAAGAACTTGTTTGTAAAACTGCTGATACTGATCAGGATGGCACTGCTACAGGGTAGGAGTATGCTCTAAGAGCTCGTTTGGATTGAAGGAAAATATTTCCTTTCCTGTGTTTTTCCAGTGAAATTGAACTGTTTTCTGTGAAATTCCTGTGCGATTCCTGCGTTCCAAAGGAGGCATAAATAATAAATGAATATTTCACTTATCTACTTGGAAATATTTTTGCACCAGATTATCGACATTTTTTTTCAACATTTAATGTTTCTTGTGTAGTCCTCACTGCCACTGACATGCATTGTTTCTTTGTTCAAGCTCGGCTCAACAATGCCAAGTTGGTTTCGTTCTTCGTTGTACAATGTAGATTGCACTGAGGAATTTATTGCGTGGTTGTGCTTTACGGTGTATACGACGCTTTGAGACTTGAGAGTAGGCAACTTAGTACTGTTTAGAGAGTCGATATTGATCTTTTCGCAAAAAAAAAAAGGAGAGTTGATATTAATCGAGCTTTGGTCATTTTCATGCCCCATTGCACGGGCAGTCGTGCCAGTTCGCATCATCGCGCCAAACCTCCACCGCCCACCCGACCGGAAAAACGCGCCCGTCACTGTTTGACCTGCCAGCGGCGGCCGGCCGGACAACGGCACTGACTTTCGTCGCCCGACCGGCTGACGGCGAGGTCGCCTTGGCCGTTCCGGCCGAACGACGATGGTCTTGACCCACCGCCCGATCGACTCCTAAAAGCTGAGACGCTGTCACGCTGACCGAGCGAACGCGCCTCCGCCCTTCTTCTTCTTCTTCTTCTTTTTTTTTTTAAGCCTCTCATACGCGCCTCCGCTCTTGCTGCAATGTGTCCCACGCCCAAGGCGAAGCTGCGTGCGCGCGCGATGGAGGGGGAGGAGAGGGCAGTGAGAAGGGTTCTCGACGGCGACGGGGCCTCGGGGCTCCGGCCAGAGTCCACCGGAATGGTACCAGAAATCTCGCCGGCCTCTGCATCTCTGGGTTATGGCGGTCTGGGCCTCTTCTGGGTTTGACCTGCTGCGCCGACCTGGCGCGCGCTGACCTCTCGCAGGGCTGCATCAGCCAACCAGAGGCTGACTCGTGTCAGGATGAGAACTTCTCCCCTCTCTGCTCCTCTCGTTGAAGAAGAGCTCGGTCGGGTTTGCCTCCCTTGGAAAGCATGCTAGCAACATCGCGCAGGCCAGGTGTTCGAGGGTATTCCCCACTGAAGCCTGCATCAGCTCCGTTGAGCCAGCAGCGGCTTGGAGGTACTAGCTATTGCAGGTATGCACCCTTCTTAATCTAACACGAAAGAATTGTCCCTCTTGCGTACTTGTAGCTGCTTCTTTCCCGTGCTCATTGGTTGACTTGTATGATTGTGTCTGCTTCTGATTGTTCTCATGTCTTGCTTGGTTTGTGTGTGTTTGGTACTGGTTCAATCGGATGTCCTTAGAGCTTCCATCACGGTATTTTGTCCACCTAAATTCAGAGAAGTGCTTGTCTTTCATACAGGAAGAGGGAGACAGCTGCGAACCTTATAAGCCAAAGGTTGTTTCTTGTTGCCTTGCCTTCTTTCCGCAAGCAAACTCATGTTACCTTTTCCTAGGTTCCTAGCTGAAAAATTGACAGCGCAGATAGTAACTATAGAACCTCACGTGAAGCACCGTGCACCTGATTGCGCACCTGAATCTTGCTTGAAATTTTGAAAACATCGACATTATATCCTGTGTCCGACTGATCTGCATTGAGGGGCTTGCTGCTCGCACTTTGTTTTGATTTAGTTTAGTTTTGCGTTCATTTATTGCTCAACTAGATTTTTTAAAGAAATAGACTTCTATCATTTAGAACTTTGTAGTTCCGTCCAAAAATTTTGTTAATAAGCATCCTTTTTACTGGATTTTGATATAGATAGTTTTAAGCATTGTGATGAATATAATGAACTGTATTCAGAGATATTTTACATCTAAAATTTGATGCATTTGTGTACACGCGGATGATGATCTACCTTTTCTTTTCCATTGCTTATACAGAACACAATGAACTGTAGCATCTAAATTTGATGTATTTTGGCACATCTTTATGGTGATTTTCACTCCCTTTATTGTAGCCTCCGTGGGGCTGTGCATTTCATCATTTGTATAATGCTCCAGCAATACGTTAGCTCACAGTGTCAACTAGTATGTAAAGACCCAACTTTTTGTCTGGTGAGCCGACTCTCACAACTTAATTTTGACAACTTTCTCCCATTCTATGTAGTTCTGATTTTTGACAGTTTGACATCTCGCTGGTATCCATAATTGAGTACAGTTGTTGAGCTTGCTAATCATGACCTTTTTGTTATGTTAATGCCATCAATATACACATCAATGCTGGTTGATTTGGAGTGTTAAACTAGCACATTTATGTTTTGAGGTTGGTTGTTGTACTGGAGAATTATCACCCAGTTGTACGTTTGTGATGTACTTAGCTTAATATCAACCACCAGATGGCCGCTTAGGTACTTTGGCCTTCTTACTTTTGTACTTTACTTTCCCCTGTGATCCAAGCCGACAGAAAGCAACGGGGTTCACATCCTAAAACAGTGAGACTCAAGACAGAGTCGGCAGTTTATTAATGCTTTGTTCTGTAATTCTGAAGATGCACCAAAGCTTAATGCTGAAGACTTTGTTGTAGAAGAGAACTGGTTTCAGACAACTAAATATTATGTTGTGTCCAAAATCTGACCTCAATTTGGATATATGAGATACTACTACATGCCAATTCCCTTATACAGCAAGTCTTATATATATATGAGATACTACATAAAGAGAAAAGATCAATACAAAAGGAAAGGATTAATCAGAGATTTTGGAGCTTGCAGTACAGTATCAATATCCAGTAAGCTCTAATTGTGTTGGGCTAGCAATAGGTTGTTGCCCTGTCATTGTTCTAGAAATTCCTCAATGGATTCTCTTTTAAGCATAGCATTCTTCTAAGTGTAGAAATAGCCATCTGTGGTGAATAGCCTTACATGTCAAGATGATCCCCTGAAGTGTCTGTGTCTCTGACAGATCGGCAAGACCACTCGCTTTCATAGCTGCTGTGACTAGAGAAGAGGAGAGCACAATGGAAGCTGAAGTAATGGCTCATCTGATCTGCTAAATCTCGTTGCAGCTTCATCTTTAAGCTCCTGTCGGGATCATTGCTTTTTTCGTGATCAATTGTGCGAACAGGTATGTTTAGAAGTCTGGCTTGCACGGGTATTCTTTTTTCGATTATCTTATTGGCAGCTCTAGTACTTTGATATTGCTTCTTGAAATCCATCCACCATCCTGAGCTTTGGACAAGAACATATGAAAACAAACGGAATTAGATTTACAGGTGGGCACCAACGGGTTCTCATTATTTAGTCTGAACTACTGGTTAATGCCTTAACAGAACCTATAGAATCGGGTGCCGCCTTTTGAGCAGGCATAAAGAAACATCATGTTATAGTCGGGTTGCTTTGTAGGGCTACACTACACCAAAAGGAACAAGAGAAACATATACATCTGCGCAGAAGTAGACACGCATGCGTGCGTCTACAAAGATTCTGAAATAAACAAGTGTAACCCGTTTTATATGGCAAAGATGGGGGCATTGCCAACAATGCCTCCGCGTTGTCTGACCAACCAACCAGATTACAAAAATGGTAAAGCTTAGCTCTTCCTTAATGCCCAAGCGGATGGCCCTTCACTCTGACAACACCTTTGTGAAATGGTACCAGCTAGCACAGCAAGGGGAAGGGCTGTGGGACTCGTCATTACACAGCCTTTTCCCGGGTCACCCCAGCATCACAGCTCACTCCAGCAGAAAGCTAGCACGCCGCCATGGCGGAGGAGAAGAAGAAGCACAAGCACAAGCAGAAGGAGAAGGACAAGGAGAAGCAGTCGGGCGGCACGGAGCAGGCGCACTTCAAGCCGTGCGCCGACGTGAAGGGCATCCGGTTCGGCGGGCAGTTCATCGTCAAGTCGTTCACGGTGCGGCGGGCGTCGCCGCTGGAGCTGCTGCGGCTGCTCGACATCCCGCCGTCGTACCTGAGCGAGTGCCAGAGCCTGCCGTTCCCGTCCACCACCGCGTACATGCCCACCAGCTTCACCATCCTGGCGCACCAGGCGTGGCACACGCTGACGCTGGGCCTTGGCACCAAGAAGTCCAAGGTGGTGCTCTTCGTGTTCGAGTCCGAGAGCATGAAGGCCGCCGTGGACCAGCTCTGGCCGGCCATGATCCCGCTCGGGGACGTCAACAAGAAGCTCATCCGCGGGCTCTCCGGCAGCGAGATGGCGCGGTTCAAGTTCCGGAAGGGCTGCCTCACCATCTACGTCTACGCCGTGCGCCGGCTGGGCGCCGCCGGGTTCATGCGCGCCGACGACCTCCGGAGGATACTGCAGTCGGTGGTGGAGCTCAAGGACTTCCTGGACCACACCGCCATGCTCGCAATCCCGAGCCAGAAGAGCATCACCCTGCAGTCCCGGGTCGCGGTGGCTCACTGAGATCACAGCGCCGCGAGGATCCTGCCCGTTTCAGCAGCGCAGGACAGGCGTGCGATCTGCAGAGATGGTCTGATTCTTTTGAAACAGGTTCGTGAATTCGTTTGTTTCAGTGTCGGTGCAAGTGTTCATTCACCTCCTCTGCTAGCTGGGGGCTGTATAGATCTATTGAGCAAAGTGATTCAGCAAATCAAGCATAGTTTTTTTTAAAATTATTTTCCAAAGGGAATTCCTTTCCATGGATCTCGCATTTCGGTATACTCTTGTCCCTGAAATAATCCATCAATGAAGCCGTCTGTGCTGTGACACTTTCTCGCCGTGTTGTCCGGCACATGTTGCTATAGTTACGGTACAGACTACAGTACAGGGTTTGGAAATTTGTGCGGTCCTAGAGTTCCTTTTCATTGCTGCACCCATTGTTTCACATAATTGTTCCTGCTAACTTCTTTTTGATCGAAATCGCAACCAAATTGCATCTCCTATTTGCTAGGCATTGCCGTACTAGAGCTGTTACTGTCTCGGAGGAAGTGGATGTTACTGTCTGTTCTTTCTTTTTTCTTCTCCCCGACAGCTCTTATCTGTTTTTGTGGAAGTAAGCATCATTTAACTGACATAAAAGATGAATATATGCTATCTTTTGACCTGTTATAGGGTGACATCGATTTCTTATGTAGCCTTTGGTTTGAGGGCCACGCTCCGTGCAGCAGAAAATTTGTTTTTTTGACCAAGGGTTCATTCAGTTTAGTCTCGTCTTGCTTTGTGCGGATTCACTGGTGAAATGAAATGCATCCAAAAGGACAGATGGGGGGTGTTGGCGCCATGATCATGAAGGAGCCAGTATAAAGTTAGTTGGGGCCAGGACACTCGATGCCGATGGAGTGACATGATGAGTGGTTGAACGGCATGGGCCACCCACTACGGTCTTAAATCATTAGAAACAAAAGCCAATCTCACGTCGTGCGCTGCGAAAGGACGTCGCGGCCCCTGCTAAAACCTGCATCCTAGATCGCCTTCCTTGATCTCCTTTCGGTGCAACAAACCATTTCTACGAGATGAACCACGGAGATGTACCGGTCGAACGTGTATGAGTGCCTACGAGTTAGCGGCGCCTGCCTAAGAGGCTGTTTGTTTTGGCTTTTCAGCTGGCTTTTCCAGCTGAAAAGCTGACTAGCTGAAAAGCTGAAACAACCAGCAAACTTCTGACCTGTCTTTTGGAATGCTGAAAAGCTGATTTCTGATGAAATGAACTAAAAGCTGAAAAGCTTACTGAGAGCTGCTTTTCTGACTTTGGCATGCTAAGAAGCTTAATATATATTACAAAAATCAATATTAAAAATCTAACAGCCAGCTTTTCAGCTACTCAAACAGACAGCTTTTCCAAAAACTCAAAAGTAACAGTCCAAACAAACAGGCCCTGAGATTGATCGATGATGCGAGGAACTACATCCGTGGGCTCGAGAGTCGTAAGTAAAAGAAGATAGAGTCCTCTCAATCAAGCACAACACCACCGTAGTAGTCTGTGGTACAATATCTCGGACCACAGACCACAGCTTTTTGGGAGTGTGCATTCAGAAAGGTAGTTGGTCGTCGGGCCCTCTTCCTGGGCGCGACGCAGCTGCCGAGGTTGGTATGCCGAGGCGAGTCGTCATTGGTATGTCCTGAGCTGATCCTTGACGCACCGGTGAGACATGCCACGGAAGCGGGGAAACACCTCACCAAACCTAACGCCTGACCTGACCCGTGTGCTCATCTCCGATGAATCGCGCGCGCTGGCCGACGGGCCATGCGATGGCGATGGCCGCCTCCAATCATGTCGCCGGGGGGCGGCCGACCGGGCACGGAAAGCAGATCGCGACGTATTTACGCGCTCATCATGTGCCGGTGCATGGGCGCGCCTGCCTGCCTGTGCCCGCCCGATTTGGCGCGAGCTAGCGCCTTCGCTGGGGCGCGTGCGTGTTCTGGCGCTCGTCTTCGCCCGCAGATCGCGAACAATTTTTCTGCTTCCGCCCTGTAGATAATTCGGCAGGTCAGATGACTGCGTGACATAACAACTTTGGTTCGTCCGCTGATCGGACGATACGACGTTTTGCGGTTGTGGGCAAACCTCGCGCTGCGAGTTCGGACTTCGGAGTTCGTAAAAAGTAGCGAAATACCAGTGCTCTGTTAGGCTGATATACATTGCACAGAGTGGCCAGGTACGAGGAACTCTTTTTTTTCCCAGAGATGGGTCCTGGCATAAGTTGGCTATAATCTTGCTATTATCAAAGGGAATCTACGAATGGTGACACGGGATGGACACTTCATTTTAGTTTTTTTTGACTGGTCACTTCACGTTTGGCATGGATTCTGGAGCAGATTCTGCTTTAGCTTCTCACCTCCATCTGTCAAACAGGCAAATTTCAAAACAGCTTCTCACCGATGTGCAGTCAGAATCCGTTTTCAACTTGTACTGGAAAGCAGAAGCATCAATTTGTAGCTTCTACTGGATTCTGCACATACAGCTGGGTCCCACGAGACCACGATCACCTGCGCAAGCCACAGCTTTCCCGGAAGGAATCCACCCAGCCCGGGTCCACACGTTTGGAACAACGTTTCGTCTTGTTAAAAAATCCGTAGACTACAAACTAAACGTACGAATTATAAACTGATTACACCGTTGTGATCCTTGCGACGAGATCTTCGAAAATAGACCACATTGACTATATTTTACAAATCTTTATTTTTTTAAAAAAATGCCCTTAGTAATCATTTATTTAATATTTAATTTATTTTTTTGCAATTATTTTCATTTTAATATAGTATACAAAGTGTGGACCAATTAGCACTCCAACTGTAGGGATAGATCAGTCATTCCCATGCATAATCCATTTCAGAAAATATCAGGAGAATCTGTTTTGCCAAACGGCCTAACTGGAGAAGCTGTTTTAACAGAGAATCCAGTAGAATCCAGAGAAGCTGTTTTTCTTCCGAATCCAGTGCAGAATCTATTTTTCGCAGAATTCGAAGCCCTGCCAAACAGGCCCTTAGTGTTAGTGCCATCACTCCATTTCGGGCTTTATACGGCACTTTTGACTTGCGCATCTGCTTTCGCTTTGGATTATAAAATGATTTAGGTTAGATTTTGCGGGAAAGCTGATTGGCCCAGCCAAACTGCTGCCATGTGTAGTTAATGATTATCCTCCTAGAAACAAAAAAAAAATTAACAAATCGTTTCTGCAGTCCTTTTCCTTTCTGAGACAGGGTCCAAACTCTTCAGTAGCAGCAGATTTTTTTTTTCCCCAAAATGACACAGTACCTTTTGGAGAGGGATTTTGACAGCGTCAGTTACTTTACATCTTTGATTTAGTCAAGTTGGGCCGTAGTTAGCTGAGCCCACTATATAAGGTCCAAAAGGAAGAAGGTGGTCCAGAATGGATGAAGGCCTAGTATGATTTTCGTGGCCTTGTTGGAGATGTCGGAACTGGGCAAGTAGTACATCCTAGGTAACGGCCTTGCTGGTCCCCCACATGTCCACACCACACCGCCGCCTCCGTTCAAATTCGAACCGCATCAGCGCCCGTCTCCCAAACGGTCACCGCCTTCCGTCTCCCACATCCCACGCCGTCACGCGAAACACACACGCCCCCCGAGCACGCCCCGCCGATCTCCTCTTCCGCTCACCGTCAGTCCACTGACAAACAGCGCGAGAGCCCCTCCGCGATGGCGAGCTCCTCCTCCTCCGCGCAGCCGGTGCGCGTCGTGCTGCGCGTGCGCCCGTTCCTCCCGTCGGAGGCCGCCTCGGCCACCACGCCGTGCGTCTCCCTCGTCGACGGCCTCCCCGGCGGCGAGGTCACCGTCCAGCTCAAGGACCAGTTCACCAGGTGCGCCTCCCCCCCTCAGCGAACCCTCCTGATCTATCATTTGGTGTCTGCGGACCTGTTGCTGCGCTTATTCAGCAGTTGCCTCAGATTTCCTCGTTTGGGCGGCTCCGGTCCGGTTTAGCAAAATTGCCTCAACGCCGCAACAATAGCTGATATAAAAATGAGCAGAAATTCATGAAGATTTTTTAATATCTTAAGATCTATTCATCTCAAGCTTGATATGGAGTGCAAATTTATCCACACTTTCGAATGGACTTTACTGTTGCTAAGCAGCACAGGTTGGATGGACTTTAACTTGAATCATCTTTTGCAAAAATAAAATAATGTAACTTCAATCTTGTACATTTCAGTTCCTTGGTGAAAATGCATTGATTGATGTAGGTAACTCAATGATTTTTCTGCTCATGGAACATATAGCCTACGTCTTGTACTGAATTATCTTGTTGTTCTTCAAAGATTGCATATTGCATCGCTTCCAAACCTGCTCATGACAATGCCTTTAAAGTGAAAATAAACCTTAATGCTATCCAAAACGTGAATTACAGAGAGGTCAAATCTTTAATGTTTCTAAAATTGTACTGTAAATCATGTTTACTTTAATGTACTGTAAAAATGTACTTTGTTACCACACCAGACAAAGTAAACTATGGCAGTTCATGCAGCACACAAATCCTTTTGTCTGTGTATTTCTCTAAAGAACAAGCTGCACCTTGCAGTGGAATAGCCCTTCTATGTTCCAGATAACTCTTGGAAAGGTTTCCCATGTTATTTGATCTTAAAGGACATGACGTGTTAGAGTAGAATTCAAGCTTTGCTAAACTGAAATGGAAAAGTAAATTATGTACTAAGAAATGACTCTGTATATTTTACTTGCTGCTTAGTTACTAATTTCCTTCCGTTGTGACATGACTGCAGATAGTTCTATCTAAAGTACACATGCTCTTGTTATGAATAGTTAGGGAAAAAATTATTTAAGGCGTTGCACGGTCACAGCTCATAGCATCAGATGTCCATCCGTGATATGATGGCTGAAAGGCGGCATCGACGGCATCGTCGAGCATGGTCACAGTTATAGCATCAGATATTGGCCATGGATTCTGACTAAATCTGGCTTAATAAAATTGCTAAAGAACTAGAACTATTTCCTTTTGCTATTAGTAGACATTAACCTATGGTGCTTCGAAATAACGATATCCATCTATCCTCAGTAGTGTTCAGTAGGTTTCAAAAATATTTGAGTGATTGGTGCTGTATCAAGTTATTGAGTGGTTTCTAGGTTCTCTTGGTTTACATCATGAAAAAAAAAATAGACTTGCAGGCTGAATGAATTTATGCATAGCACAATTAATCTGCACAGCATTCTTATATTTTGGAAGATTTTTGGTAGCTTTTGCAAGGATAATTTCATTAGAGTAAAATAGACTCTTTCCCCAACAAAAGGGAGGTCTCTAAAACAGTTTTCCATTAATTAAAAAGAAAATAAAGTGCTTTGTACAAGCAAGAAAATAAACTTGAACGGGGGAGTAGTAAACTGTGGACGCTGGTTCGCTGAGACTGAGTAGAGGAGCAGTTGTTGAAAAGAGGTATCCAATGCAACAGACCACAGCTAATGTCATGTGGAAGAATATTTGTACGTGCGTGATACTAGTTACCTCAAAGCACAACAATAGCTGATAAAAAAAACACCTGCGCTGATTATCGAAGTGCAACTTGTTCCTTCACTTAGTGATGATTGATCTTGATCTGTTTGAGTGATCTTTGGCCTATTTTAACCATCCTTCGCTTTTGGTGCCATTGATGACGTTTCTGCAGCCGGAGTGAGCACTACAATCTGGATGCATTCTTCGGTCAAGAGAACTGCGTCAGCGAGATCTTCGACAGGGAGGTCAGCGCAGTGATCCCGGGCATATTCGAGGGGGTCAATGCTACGGTCTTTGCCTATGGAGCAACCGGCAGCGGCAAAACATACACGATGCAGGTGCTCGATATTCTCGTGACTTTACTGTGTTCAATGAAATGCACCTCCTAGCAACATAGCCTGTCACTGAGACCTTGGTGTGTGGATGCTGTGCAGGGCACTGAAGATTTCCCCGGGCTCATCCCCTTGGCAGTGTCGACCATCCTGGCGCGCTGCACCGGCACTTGGTGCTCTGTGGAGATCTCGTACTATGAGGTGTACATGGAGCGCTGCTATGATTTGCTGGAGCCCAAGGCGAAGGAGATCATGGCCTTGGATGACAAAGATGGTAACATGCAGCTGAAGGGCTTGTGCTGGGTACTATGCTGGGGCTTGGTTGTTTGTTGAATGTGTTGGTTACAGTCGAACTTGTTGCTTATTTTTGTCTTTTTGTTGTTAAAGGTTCCTGTGAGATCTATGGAGGAATTCCAGGAGCTCTATTCCATAGGCGTACAAAGGAGAAAGGTTGCCCACACTGGACTCAACGATGTTTCCAGTAGAAGTCATGCTGTGCTTTCTCTCAGGGTTAGTGCTGATGTTGTGAAAGGGAAACTTAACCTCATAGACTTGGCCGGTATGTCTCTCTGAATTGAGTTTCACATGCTTAAGCTCTGTCCATATGATTTAACTCAGCTATGCTTGATTAACTTTTCTAGGTAGTGAAGACAACAGAAGAACAGTCAATGAGGGGATTCGCCTCCAAGAAAGTGCTAAGATCAACCAGTCACTGTTTGCATTGTCCAATGTCATTTCAGCTCTAAACAAGAACAATGTCAGAATACCCTATAGAGAGAGTAAATTGACCCGCATACTGCAAGATTCCTTAGGAGGCAGTAGCCGTGCCTTGATGATAGCATGCCTGGTGAATTTTTTCAACTATTCAGAAAAAAAATTCTAGCCCTTTAATAGACTATGTCATCCCATCGAACCTCGCTAACTGTTTTTCGTTGTGTCAGAATCCTGCAGAATACCAAGAGGCAGTCAACACAGTAAGTCTGGCTGCTCGCTCACGTCATATTGGGAACCATATGAGTTCAGCAAGCAAGCTTGAAACCCCTAAAGTGAAGGTTGACATGGAAGCTAAATTGCGAGCATGGTTGGAGTCAAAGGGAAAAACAAAGAACATACAAAGAATGAATGGCCTTTTCTCCCCAAATGCAAGCAAGACTCCATCATCTATGAGCCATATGAAGCAACCAACATCTTCCAGAATCTCTAGTAGGGCTAAGGCAATGGATCATGATGGTGTTAAAGTCAAGAAGTAAGTGTGTCTTATCGTTCACTCTAGCTGAAATTGGGACAAAAATTGTTCTTACTTATTTTTCTTCTATTGCACAGGATACTTTTTGATCCGTCCCTCCGTATTCCAGATGAAAACCTACCAAGAGCAAGCACACAAGATGATCTGTATGTGAACAAAGGTACAATTTTAACATGCAGCATAGCATTTTAGTTGTGTTAAATAATGGTTGTTTAATGTGCCTAGGTAAACATCATGTATTTTACCTTTGTTTCACTCACGATTCTGATATGGATTGCCTCTTGTTCAGCGGTGCTTCCATCAGTGACTCCATGCAAAGAAGAGAAGAAGTCTGAATCTTCTCTCAGGAGAGCTCTTTCGCCAATTTCTTCGAATGTGAAGCAACAGAAATCTGATACCGGCGATTGCCTCAATTTGTTGGAGCCCAAAACTCCAATAGAAAAATGTAACATACTTGACAAGATTCCAGCTGCGACACCGCTAGATAAACTCAATGCGCTAGGGTCTACCCTGAAGGTCTGTATGGTTACCCTGCCCATTTCCATAAAGGTGCAACTTACTATAGTATAAGATTTATCGTTAACTATATAACTTTGCAGGATACTTTTGTTCAGCAGTTCCTTGACGTATTAAATTTTGCAAACAAGTAAGTCAAACTCGACCAAGTGTTTGTTGATAACTCAAATTCTGCCAACTTTTTCTTGGTACCTCAGTGTTCAGGATTTGTACAAAATTTTTGTTTAATTTGGTATATAAAAATATAAAACTGATTAAGGTGGTTGAGAGGAAAAAACTGGATTTAATCGCCATAAATCCTCCTAAGATGTCATATGACTCTAATTCTGTCATTGACATAGGTCTAATTATTCAAAAAAACTAGTATCACTTATTGATCTGCTTATTAATATTTTAAAACTATTAAATGATAATAAATAGACACTGTCATATGGACTGTATGTTAGTGCCTGTAACTACCAATTCAATCCTCCTCTTTCCTCTTATCCCTATGTTGAGGCTCTAGTCCCTCCTGGGAGATACATCTTTAGCCTTGACAATCAACATGAGCATGTCCGTCTGTACAGCTATAAACATCACAGATTAAGTAAAGGGCCTTTCCAAACATGGACTGACACTTGGTGGTGCTATGCAACGTGTGTGTGTGTGTGTGTGTGTGTGTGTGTGTGTGTGTCATATTCAAGTAATTTGATCATCTACGGGTAGATTCGAATCGCAGGCTAAGCTACTTCTTTGCTATCTAATTGTGTTGAAAAGTTATGCAATATGACACTAAAACAGGGAATCCTGCCATTTTTCACTGTTTCCGCACAAAAGAAACTGCAATTATGGAATTAATAGTCTAGTCACTGCTTAATTTCTGTGCTTAGCTTTTGTGATTGTCGTCATACATTTCCGTTCAATCGTTCTAATTTTACCTATTAATGCAGGGAGGAGCTACAGCAGCTGAAAGTATGGTCCTTCCGTCTCAGAGTAATTTGATCCCATTGATAGTGGCCTTTTCTTCTGACCAACTTCCCCCTTGTTTATTAGGGAATTGGCGTGAGGAGAGCTGAATACATTTTGGAGTTACGAGAGGATTCACCAAGGCCATTCAAATGTGTAAGTTTGTAGAGTATGAAATAATCCATATGTCTGAAATAAAATAATAACCCAATTTTATTTCCAGCTTGAAGATTTGGAAAACATAGGCCTCTCATCAAAACAGGTAATTCTTTTCTTGACTTCTTAAATTGTGCACTGATCCTCAAAAGAAAAAAAAAACACTCTTTTGCCCCTTACTGTGAGAATTATGTACCACCTGTAACCATTGGTTCCTCTGTTGTGTTGCACTTGTAGATCCAGGACATACTAAAGAAGACAGCCTCTGGAATCTTCAAATGATCGCCAGAATGGATGTTGTGCTGTAACACGTAGGGCATGCAGTCGTTCATGCTCAGATCTGGATTGGTGTGCCATAGCTGAAGTTAGTTCAACCTTTTGTGTTGGTGACTTCTGGCCATATCTTGCTGCAGCTTAGTTCTTGTACCATGATCCTTTGTGTGTATTTGTAGACTTGTAGTTGAATACTATGTAGGGGATGTACTGCTACTTTATATGGAGCAGTGAGTTGCTCCTCGTTGCAGATTTCGCCTGTGAGAATGTGTTTCTCTGAAATGAGCTACGGATTCCTTGCTTTGAATGGTTCCATTCAGTGAGCTTAAATTTGGGAATATACTACCTTGTCTTTAAAGTTTGCACAGTGGATCACAAATATACTTTGATTTTGCTCATTCTGGACTGGAGGAGCTTGTTTCACAGTGTCTGCGTGTGGATGCAGAGTTGAAAGACCCATACCCCAAAAAAAAAAAAAGAAGCTAACGCCCACCGTGGGGCTCGAACCCACGACCACAAGGTTAAGAGCCTTGCGCTCTACCGACTGAGCTAGACGGGCTGGTTGTCATTTTGACTATCAAACAATAAATTAATATTTTTTTTTAAGATGGAATAACAATTCCACGCATGAATGAGCTACTCAAAAGAGAGCTGGAAGGCATTATGTCGTTTTTTTTTCTCGTTGCGATTGTAGGCATTATGGTGGTGAAGCTAGAATAAAAATTGTGAGGATACAAGGATGACTCATTTAGTTGTCTAAGGTATTTAACATTGAATTAAGAAGGTGTTTACGCGATGAGGCAAGTGAATATTTCAAAATTCCGTGGGTGAATTTGCACCCAACACTATTAACGTAGCTTCGCCCCTAAGTATGGTTAACATGAAACTAGTAATTGAACCTTTTAGCGCTTTTTCACTGAGGCATTTGGACATGACGAGACACATCAATCCCTTTCTTCAGCTTTGTGCCAAACATCCTTTGTACGGACGTGACGCTTTTTAAGCGTGGGCTTTCATTCCGATACGAAACTTCTAAACTAGCCAAGGCACATACAGAGTATATATGAAATCATATAGAGTATAAAATGACACAAGCCCAGAGCAGACGTCCGTCCATAGCTGCATATGCCCATCGATCTTGAGCATTTCACGTGCTCCATGAGCGGAGTATAAAATCATTTTGGAGTATGATTCTTCTGACGTTTCACGCAGCAGGTCCGCAATTCAGCATCCAACAGTCGCTGTCAGACATAATCCACGAGCAAAGGCCATAATTCACGTACTGTAGTACGCTTAGCCCTTAATTGTCCACGGCTTTCTCTAATCAATGCCCCAGAAACACGCCGGCCGTTCGTTTTGACTTCGCAACACACCACGTGAACTGAGCCCTCCAAATCAAGTCTTCATCAGTTAGCGGCGGCGTTTTTAAATCCCAAACCAAATCGAGCTCGGGTCGCAGTCGTTTACGTCGTACTCGTGCCCGGCCGCGACCGCGGCGCCACCCCGCGCGCTCTCGGTCGGTCACGCGCCGCGCACTCGCGCCTGCGTTTCCCTCCTCGCTCGCTAGCACGCGCGCGCCACCTCCTCTCCTCCCCCTCCCGATTGCGCTGCGCGGGCGGGAGCGATCGCGCGCGGTGGAGCCCTAAACCTAGCTCCGGTGGCCGGCTCCCGGTGCGGGGGGTTGTCGTGGCGGGAGGGCCCCGATGCAGGGCCAGGTGTACAGCCGCCTGGGGAGCTTCGGCGGGGCTGCGGACGCGCCGTCCCCGCCACCGCCGCCGCTGCTGCCGTCGTCCCCCGCGCGGGCCGGCGGTGGCGGCGGCGGCGCTAGGCGGACGCCCGCGAAGGTGGGCGCGGCGAGGGGCATCCCGGTGAGCACGTCCGCTGCGGCGGTGGCGGCTTGGGCGGGGGTCGGGTGGCGCGGCGCGGCGGGGAAGGCCGCGCGGGCGGTGCTCGCGGCGCTGCTGCGGAGGCAGGCGGTGTTCCTCTTCGCGCCGCTGCTGTACGTCGCCGCGATGCTGCTGTACATGGGCTCCCTCCCGCTCGACGTCGTGCCGCGGATCATCGCGCGCCAGGCGCCCGGGTCCGTGTACCGCAGCCCGCAGCTGTACGCGCGCCTACGCGCCGACATGGACGCCGACAACTCTACCGACGCGGTCAGTGGCTCCGCAGTACACGTTTATTGTCGCATTTGATGTTGTGCGTTGAAATGTAGCTCGACTGTTTGGCCGTTTTGATCATAAGCTCTGTAATGTATGGGTTTGGTTGGGCCTGGAATAAGTTCTTCTCTGTCTAGATTAGTTCCGATTGGGCCTCGGTCTTCTTCAAATTGCCGGGGACCGTGGGTTTGGTTTGTTTATTAGTTGTTAGATTACTAGTATATGGCATTGCTGCAGTGTAATGGGATGACAGCAACGACTTATTTATATCACCACTTGAACTTGATTTGGGTTGGCAGGTGTCTTAGAATATTACCTGCCATGCATTGATTGAGTCACAGATTAGTGGAGTTCGGGCTACACTGCCCCTTGCTTTTAAAAATGAAATGGAAACTGTGGTTTCCATATTCATCAAATCAGGACTTGGAGTTATGCTGATTTTGGCTGCCCTCCTCTTTCTTCTTCTGGTTGAGAGTATTATTGCACACTCACCATTGTGTACAACAGAAAAGAAATTCATGATATGCCTGAAAGCAAAACTGACTCTCATGTTGAAGAAGCTCTACTGGTAAATTGCCAATACAACAAGCAAACTTTTGCATTTCTGAAGTTTAGGTGTTTTAAGTCTCTTTTGCAATCATCTAAACTAAACAAAAATGTAATCTCCAGGAAATCAATGGAAGAACATGTCCTATAGTTTCACAATCAACCTTCTATTGCCTATTTCTCATGATTGTTATGTTGCTCCTCAACATAATTACAGCTTCTTCATTTTATATTAATTTCGCATTTAAAAGAAGAAAATAAGCCAACCTTGGAGAGCTAGGTGGTTTTATATTAATAAGAAATAGGCGAGCTAATTCGCATAGAAGATGACTCGGATTTGGATGTCCAAGGTTTACATCCTAGTGCTCTACAGATTTTGCATGTATACTTCTTTTTCTCACATTGTCATTATTTTTCTAGCTAGCAACTGTATGGAGGCACACTAGCAAAGGTGGTACTTGGCGACCCTGCATAAATAATGGAACTAAGGGTATGCCATTTTTTGGGGCTCTTTTATTTTTCTTGAGTAAACAAGACATTTTCATATATTTGTACCCCTGGCATTTCTTCTTTCTCCCTCTAATATGTCTTCAATGTAATCCCAATTAATTTCTCTCTTTCCTGATATCTAAACAGTAAACCCTGAGCATATTCTGATTTCTGGAAAAAGGACTTGCTCTCTTGTAATTTATACCATTCCTAATTTTATTTTATGTTGTCTTATGTTTTCTTCTTGTCAAATGGTCTTTACGATTCTAGTCATGCTGTTATAGAACCGTCAAGATGCAAATAGACGATGTGTTGGTGCTTATTATTTTGCTGCAGTCTCTGCCGTTGTAGGTTTCTCATATAATTCACAAGCGACTCATGCTGGGACCTACTATGCTCTATACTATCATTCACAAGTGCTCGCTAATCATCTGACTGATATAAGAATCTTTTTTCGTCTTCTTGAGTAGTTTGTTCTTAGTATCGGGGTTATCAAAGTTCACACTTGAAGGGCTCAGACATGTTACTATTAAGTTTTTTGAAAAGAAGAATAAAAAAAAATCATGGTCTAGCAAGTGGACGAAACCTTGTTAGTTTTGACTTCAAAAACAAAAAATATATTTTTCGGATATATATGAAAATGGTATGAGTAAATCTGGCATCATAATTACTCCCGTAATATCACATTTTTATAACTTTTTCATGATGTGCGGAAGTTTAGCAGTCAATTGAAGTGCCATCATGTAATGGCAAAAACATCACTTTTTAACTGGATGGAATTGTGTGCTCACATATTTGAACATACTCTTGCATCTCCCTGATTTTTTTTTCTTTCATTACTTCTTTTTAGGTCTGCCTGAATCAAATGGCTACATATATGTCGAAGCAAATGGTGGTTTAAATCAACAAAGGACATCGGTAGTTGCTTTTCCTCAATTGCTTTCTTATTTCTCCTGATATTTTACAAACATAATTTGTTAACTGGTATTTTGAGCTACTCACCCATGCTTCTCCGTTATTTTTCTGCTTTCCAGATATGCAATGCTGTTGCTGTTGCTGGATTTCTGAATGCTACTCTAATTATCCCAAATTTTCATTTCCATAGCATTTGGAGGGATCCTAGGTATCATTTCACTCCGCTTCCACCCACTTCCAAATATTTGTTTGACCCGTTATTACCTCGAATAATGTAAAACTGCAGCAGATCTTCGTCTATTTTTTAGGTGTTGTTTCCCATCATTTTGTGAAACTGACTTTCCAATGTTCCTTCTAAGCTTTTAATGTTGGTGTAACACTGGAGTCACTCTTTATTATTATTATTTTTCTTGTTATCATTTTATAAGTAATAACTGTTTTTAATTGCTATTATTTCTGAGAAAGCTCTAAAAGAGTTTTTTATACAGTTGCACTTTGGCAGATGACTCTGCCCTTTTCTTGATGAGTTCCATTTTCTTGAGGTTCTTTGATGGTTCTGGTGGTTGTATAGATATAATTGATCATTTCTATACTCCTAACTTCTTGATAGCTCGTTTCTCAAAAAAAAAAAAAAATCTTGATAGCTCACAATAGCATCGCAGCAGGATCCGAAGTATTCGACTCCGGTCCGGCTCAGACGCCTATCAGTTTTATACTTTTCTGCTTGTAATTTTATTCACAAGACACAATTAATTATGTTTCTTTTCTGATACAGCAAATTCAGTGATATCTATGATGAAGAACATTTTGTACAACGTCTACAAAATGATGTTCGCGTAGTTGACAAGGTTCCTGACTTCATAATGGAGCGATTCGGTCACAATCTCAGCAATGTATTCAATTTCAAGATAAAGGCTTGGGCCCGTATTCAGTATTATAAAGATGTAGTTCTTCCCAAATTAGTTGAAGAAAGGTGAAGTCTAGTTTATTTGTTTCTTCCTGAATTTAATGTTGTTTATGCTAAATCATTTTGGCTATATAAGTGCTTTAGTGTGCATTTTTGCCAACCGGCTCTCATTTAATTCAGTGCTGTACTGCTGTATACTACTTTGCTGCTATTATGATGCGTTTGTTTCTGATGCTATGCTCCATAGCACAGGTTCATCAGGATTTCTCCTTTTGCCAACCGGCTCTCATTTGATGCACCAACTGTTGTTCAAAGGTTAAGATGCTTGGCTAATTTTGAAGCCTTAAAATTCTCCAAGCCAATTACATCTTTATCTGAGACCTTAGTTTCTCGAATGAAAGAGAAAAGTGTTGAAAGCAATGGAAAATATATCTCAGTGCATCTTCGTTTTGAGGAGGTCGGATTTCTTTCCTGAAAGCTGGAGTGCCTAATATGTTTGGCATCCAGGGATTCAAACTTTTCCACTTAACTCGTGATGTATAATACGCCGCCAGAGCTATGAATAGTGAAGGCATCTGTGAATTGTTCTCGCAGGATATGGTTGCCTTCTCATGTTGTGTCTATGATGGTGGTGACGAGGAGAAGAAGGAGATGGATGCAGCCAGAGAAATAGGATGGAGAGGGAAGTTTACTAAGAGAGGGCGTGTAATAAGACCAGGCGTGATAAGAATGAATGGAAAATGTCCACTTACACCTTTGGAGGTATGTTGGTGCCTAATATCAGACAACAGAACATCTCTTGTTAGTAAAATTACATATATCTTTTTCCTCGAGAACTTTTTCTTTCCATGCTGCACTCATTTCCTTTTATCTTCTAGTTAGCAATTAGTTCATTTAGGATAACTGTAGATTTTATCTTGGAAGATTTTGATATTGATGTTTTGATCTTTAGGTTGGATTAATGCTTCGTGGAATGGGTTTCAGCAATAAGACTGCAATATTTTTGGCATCCGGAAAAATTTACAGAGCAGAGAAGTACATGGCTGCTCTTCTTGAAATGTTTCCTCTTCTACAGACAAAAGAGACTCTAGCATCAGAAGAGGAGCTTGCTCCATTTAAGGTAGGGGTTTTAGGGTTAACTCTTTTTCTTTTCTTTGTTTGTTCATTCTATGTTTCCATATGTTGATTGTTCTAAAATGACACATGATTGCCAGAATTTCTCCTCAAGGATGGCGGCTATTGACTATAGTGTTTGTGCACAAAGTGAAGTTTTTGTGACCACACAAGGTGGAAATTTCCCCCATTTTCTTGTGGGCCACAGGAGATACTTATATGGTGGGCATTCAAAAACAATTAAACCAGACAAAAGAAGGCTTGCTGTGCTCTTTGATAATCCACGTATCGGGTATGACAATACTCTTTTTCCAGTGTTGTTTTACTTTATCTTGTGTTCTAATCACTGAACACCTCATATTCTGTCGCTAAAGTAACTGTTGTTTCCATTTTTGGGCAGATGGAAGTCATTGAAACGACACTTGGTTAATATGAGAGTGCACAGTGATGTCAAAGGAATTGAAATGAAAAGACCAAATGAATCCATATACACCTTTCCATGTCCTGACTGCATGTGCCGCATGAACAGAACAGAACACTCAAGACCCAGACACAATAGATAGTATCTCATAGACGTATTTCAATAGGCTAACCTCATTCTCATTTTGTTTATTTTTTGGTGTGCTGTGTGGCCACAGCATTGGACATCAACCTCTCTCCTTAGAGTGGTGGTTTTGACTTACATAGCATGAGCCAACATGGATATACCTAATCCCCTAGACTTACCTAATCCCCTAGAGTAGTGACTGATGCTAACAATACACTACAGATCTAACCCCTGTAGGGCTGCTAGCCCATTGTCAAATGAAGTATGAAACCGTTGGGCAGTATTGACACTTGTACATGGTTCATTAGCAATCTGTTATCGTGTGCAATTTTGAATGGTGCAGGCAATGTAATCCATTTTTTATCTTCGTTTTTCATCTTGGTCCAAAATGGGCATTGCTGCAATAGTCTCTCTGTATGCTTATACCTAAGTCTTCTCGGTTGTAAGTTGTAACTATCTCTGACACTAGTACTTATCAATGGAAAATGCCTGGTGGTACTTCATTCTTGCATTGGCATTGCAGAGCCAAGTTATATTCTTATTTGCAGTCTGTGCTAAGGAATTATCAGTGACATTATTTCCCCTTTATATCGAACAACATCAAATGGCCAAGCATCTGATATTCCTGTATGGTGCCATCCATTTGCGGAATTGTTGTTTCTGCATATACTGAAAACTACTTCATTCTGTTGTAGGGCAAATATTGAACTGCAGAAACTCAAGATTGTTGGCGGCCTACTGGCCTGGGAATCTGGGACGGAGGGAAGAATCTGGGACGGAGGGAAGAGCCCTTTCCAGTGAAACGACAGACACATGGTAGGAGTTATTGAATTCAGGCCTCCTTTGGAACGCAGGAATTTCACAGGAATCGTACAGGAATTTCACAGAAAAACACAGGAAAGGAAACTTTTCCTCCAATCCAAACGAGCCCTCAAAACAGGTCAACAAAAATCTCTGTCTCGAAATTTGTCACTTCTAGAGCTGCCCATTTTCTTGTCCTTTGTTTGTCCGTCTGGGCAAGGTTGCAGTTTAATTCCCAATAGCAACAAGGCATCAGTACCACAGTTTCATCCGAATGCCTCGTGACGAGGTTTGCCCACTCCAATTTCTACAGGCCTTTCAGACATGCCCGCGATTCATCCTTCAAACAACTCTCCTCACATTTCACCCTTCAATGAATCTGGGGCATGTTGGTAGTAACTGGGAAAATCACATTGAGGTGCCATTTGCTGCTGAGTGGCCTAGAGGCTCACTTGGCGTCATCTTATTTTCCAATTTTATTCATCTTCTCTTACTCTCTTCCCCGTCATCCTTTTCACATTGTCGATTAATCGATGCTCGCGTCCGAACTGAGAGCATCAAATATTGCTTGGGAGCTACAAGCTTTCTTTAACAAATTTTCACCTGGTAGAATTGAAACTCGCCGAGGCAAAATAGACGCTTGCTTGCCTGATTAGGAATAATCATTAGTCCTAATCAACGCGTACGAAGAACAGTAGGCGCACAAAGCAATATACTACTGATCTCGCGGTAGTGTACACCCTAGCAGACACAGAAAACCGGAAGCCAGGAGGTAGTCAGCTTGTTCGTTATGTCTGCTGCAATTCAGCAGCTACAGTGTTCGCAGTTATTTTTTTAGCATCCAGTACAGTGTTCGCAGTTATTTCTTCAGCATTCGCTATAGTGTTATGATGCAGCCGAACAGGGCCAGTGTCCATGTCCTTCTGTAGCTCCTCTTTTTCGTTACGTCATCTGACGAAAATGAGGTAGGGCGTTCTTCGGATCAAAGTATTGCCCTGATCAAAGTAAACCTAACATTATGGCTTATTGTTCTCATCAGACCCAAAGTAGCCAACCAACAACGCTCACCTGACAAATAGATCCACATGACATGCCCGAATTGACAAGAAGACAGCCTCTGCATCTCCAAAATCCAAATCCAATTCTAAGAGACTGTTGGTTTCTTTCGCAAAAATTTTAACCCTATCACATCAAAGAGAATATTACTATTTAAAATATTAAATAAAGTATAATTACAAAACTAATTGTAGAACTCCTGGACTAATTCGCGAGACGAATTTAATGAGGGCAATTAAGTCATGATTAGAAGGTGGTTACTGTCGCATCACTGTAGCAGAATATATATTAATTAGGTTTATTAGATTCGTCTCGTAAATTAGCACCTATCTGCCAAAAAAGTTTTATAACTAGACTTTATTTAATATCACTAAATAACAAGATTCTCTTTGATGTGACAGACCCATTTCTCTGAAAGGAACACCCTCTGAATCGACGATATCTACTTCTGACCATTCGAAATTCACTCGAATCCGTCAAAACACGAATTTCGCCCGACTGTAAAAACAACGAATGAATTTCTTCGAGTTGGCCCAGAGCACATTCATAGATCTTGTAGATGGAACGCCGCAAGATGTTGCTCTTGAGCTGGCTCTGCTTGCGCCTCGCTGCTGCTACAGTACAAGCCACCCACTCGGGCCCCAGCGCCATTAATTTACCTCAAAACGCAAATCACAGGCGGCGCTACACAAAAACTTGCAAACGATCATGACTTTTTTCTTCGATGATGAAATCCTATGATTTTTTTTCTAAGAAGAAAAGGCGTTAGTCTGACAAAAAATAAAATAATAATCATTCCTTCCGCTCACCACCCCGCGTGTCTGAACTGAAGCCTCACCACCTCCCGCACTCACTCCCACACTCGAGTGCTCTGCTCCAGTGGCGGCGAGATGCGGAGACAGATCCCTCCCGTCTCCCGCCTCGTCCTCCTAGCGGCGCTGCTGGCCGCCGCCGTGGCGCCGGCGCCCGCAGCGGCGGTCAACGTGACGGGCGTGCTCGCGGCGTTCCCGGACCTCGCCGACTTCGCGCGGCTGCTGGCGTCCAGCCCCGTCGCGGCGGAGCTCGCCGGGCGGTCGTCGCTGACGCTGCTCGCCGTGCCGAACGGCAACCTGCCGCAGTCGCCGTCTGCGTTCGCGGCGGCGTCCGGGGCCGACCTCGCCGACGTGCTCCGCTACCACGTCCTGCTCGAGTACCTCGCCCCCGCCGACCTCCGCCGGCTGCCGGCGTCCGGGAAGCTCGTCACCACGCTGTTCCAGACGACCGGCCGCGCCCCCGCGGACCTCGGCGCGGTCAACGTGACGGCGGCCGGGTCTTCCCTCGCCGTCGTCCGGTCGCCGGCGCCGTTCCCGGGGTCGAACGCCACCGTGCTGGGGTCCATCACCGCGGTGCCCTACAACCTGAGCGTCCTGGCCGTGAGCGGCCTCATCGTGCCGTCGGGGTTCGACCTCGCGGCGTCCGAGTCGCGGCCTCCCGCGGCCGCGGTCAACATCACCCGCGTCCTCGCCGACGCGCGCGCCTTCAACGTGGCGGCGTCGATGCTGGAGGCCTCCGGCGTGGCGGGCGAGTTCGAGGCTGACGAGCGCGGCGCGGGCATCACGGTGTTCGCGCCCACCGACGACGCCTTCGCGGGGCTCCCCGCCGGCGACCGGCTCCAGTCGCTCCCCGCCGACCGCAAGGCCGTGGTGCTCCGCTTCCACGTGCTCCACTCCTACTACCCGCTGGGTTCCCTCGAGTCCATCGTGAACCCGCTCCAGCCCACGCTCGCCACCGAGTTCAGCAACGCCGGCCGCTTCACCCTCAACATCACCCGCGCCAACGGCTCCGTCGCCATCGACACCGGCGTCGTGCAGGCGACCATCACGCGGACGGTGTTCGACCAGAACCCCGTCGCGGTGTTCGCCGTCTCCAAGGTGCTCCTGCCCAAGGAGATGTTCACGCGGACCGACGGCGGCGCCGACTCCTCCATCGTCGCCGCCGCCGCCGCGGCCTCGCCCCCGCCGGTCGCCACGGCGCCGGAGGCCTCCGAGGGCGCGCGGACGCCTCCGACGAAGCTCTCCTCCCCGCCCGCGCTCCGCGGCGGCGGGGAGGGCTACGACACGGCGTCGGCGCCCTCGCCGGCGCGAGCAATCGGGTGGTGGTGTATAGCATTGGTGTACCTACCCTTACTTCCACATCTGGTATGAGATCCGGGCATCGTCAGCATTCCCAGTCCATTGCCATTCCTCAACGTGCTCGATTTTTGCCTCGCTCTTGCTTTTCTTCTTCTTTTTTTGTTCTTCGGTTTTTGGTAGAATCTGTACACTGGGAGGGAGGAGGTGAAGAGGATTGAGCTGCAAAATGCAGCATTTTTTTACTTACTACTGGTAAAATAATAACACGGCCATCATGCAAAAAGATCCAATCCAACTATCCAAGTCAATTATCCATTCCATTCCCTTTGTTGAATCACAAGCAACATTGCTTGTAGTGACATTGAGCTGCAAACACAGCGTCTGTGTGAACCAAGGTTTGCATTTCGGAAAACCGGAAAACCGATCCCGAAAAAACCGGTCCGGTAAACGGGAAACCGGGCGGTTTACCGGTTTTCTCGAAAACACTGTGTTAATTTTCCGAAAACCGGACGGTTTTGCCTACCGGGCGGACCGGTTTTCCCGGTTTTCGCGAAAACCGCCCGGTTTTCAGCGGTTTTGCGAACCCTGGTGTGAACTGGCTTGGATGAGTGGGAGGAAGCGTAGCTAGCGCGCACCGGGGGGTGAGGGGAAGCGGTGGTGGTTGGCTGGCAGTGAGCTGGCGGGCGGGGACGCGGCCGCGCCGGGGCGCAGGCATGCGTCAGCAGCGCGCGCCCCGGCTAGATTCGATCGCGTCTCGCTTGCGTCTTCTCGCCTCGGCCCGAGTCGGCCGCCGGCTGGCGCTCTGGCGCCCCTCGTGTCTGCTACCTGTCGCGCCGCCCGGCAGGAATTCCGGCTCTAGGTGCCCGTGCAGGCAGACGCGGTGAGTGAAAAAGCGCTCGCTCTCCGTGGCTTCTGCTATTCCATCACGAGCCGTACCTTTTTCCTATAAAAAGAATCGTTATTCGTATGAGCTGTAATGATATTTTTTCATAGTACTCCTGCCTGTACTCTGCTCCCTCCGTCCTTAAATAAAGGGCGTTGTTAACTTTCAGACATCAGAGTCACTGTTAGTCTATGTACTATTTTCATAAATTTTTTGAATAAGACGAATGGTCAACGTGATGTCTGAAAGTAACAACGCCCTATATTTAAGGACGGAGGGAGTACAAGATTAGAAAAAAAGTATCTACTTGTACTGATCCAAGCAGTGACTCTGATCGATGTGTTGTTCGTACGATTGTCCATTTTATGCTTCGGAGCGAACTGTTGATTGCTCGATCATACTCATTCATAAGCAAACAAGTGCGAAGTGGACACGCACGCCTTTCAGCTGCTGCCGGCCCTGGACCTCTCTACCGCATTTGCAGCTGGATCTCGCTGTCACGGACGCCGGGGGCGTGAGGAGGGGAGGGGCCTCGCATATTGACTTACTACTCCTACCACAGAGTCAGGCTGGTAAGCTCAGTTCAACGGCCTTCGATTTATGGTAACGTTTGGAAAGTGAATGACTAGAAAAGGCATGCTGAGCGAAGAAGAAGAGTGAGCTGCATTGCGATGCTGACGATGGAATGGAACATGTTCGAGTGTTCTGCATTCGTTCAACTAAAAATTTAGCTTAAAACACCAAAGAACGATGGAGTTTTCTCAAGTGCAACACATGTACACTAGCCTAGCACGGGGTTAATGACCATCCTGACTTCGCCCCTGACAGTCACGTCTATCTGAGTGCCTTCTATCTGCATAAAACGAGGCTTATGAATTTAAAAAAAAATTGAAACGAGGCTTATGAATGTGAGTGCCTGGCTGTCTCCGAGCAGAGGCATCGATGAATGATTGCCTGTGTGTGCCTCATTGCCTGCCTATCCTATCATAGCGTCCGTGATGCCTAATTAACGAGATGTTCCTGAGGCTGAGCTGGGTCTGGGGTCCAGCCGCCAGCCACGACGTACGCGGCGCTGGAAATTCGTTTGGAGCCTTGCTACCGGGCGGGCTTCTTGTGGCCGGGGCATGTTGGAGTTGGACTTGTGTTTTGTCGGTTCCGGCGTGCGCCAGCTCGAACGTGCCGTCGGGGCCTCTTGCTTGCTTCAGCCGTCGGGCGCTAGCAGTTTATCCAGGACTGGCAAATTGCAGATATCACTAGTACTAATATCAGAGTTTGTTTAGGCCTGTTGGATCCTAAAAGGCTAACTGTTAGTCCGAACTAACAGTTAACTGGGTTAAAATTAGCTGACTAACTGTTAGTCTATGTTCTATTTGCATCTAAGACTAATTGTTAGTTCAGACAACCATAAAAAGCTTGTTTTGTCTCTGACTAATTGTTAGTCCATGCCTGTTTGAATCATGAACTAATTATTAGCAGCAGAGCTACTTTTGACTTTTCCCAAGAAACAGGACCTGTTAGTCCGAGTTAGCTCACTTTTATGAACTAATGGGCTAATAGTTAGTTGGGTGGTGGACTAACAATTGGTCCATCTATTAGTTCTCCTGTTTGGAGTCTTATGAACTAAAAATTAGTCAGCGAACAGTAGTTAGTCTATAAGATTCAAACAGGCCCTTGCTCCCTCCTGTTGGGTCGGTTAATCTTGTCGCTCGGACAAAGAAATTTATTAGGCCATTTTGCGCTGTGTATTTAGTCTGAAACGAAAAGATCGTCTAACTGGATAGTACACGTTATCACGGATTTTCGTCGCAGAACTGATGCTCTGCTCTGCGCTTATCCTTGACGTACTTAGACATGCTGCTGATGATGCTTAATCTGCCGAATTTTGCCCTGCGTGATTTTGCAAGGATAAGCGCAGATACTTAAAGCTGTTGGGTTTATCCTTCGCTCCTTGCAAGCACTTCATCAGGATGGTCCACAAAAGCCCTTGCAAGATCAGGCAGCCCTCGTGGCTTGCTTGGTTCATCGCTATGAGTCTATGACTAAAGCAGTTCGAGTGCATGTAGCAACAGTGCCGTATCATCATTGTGATGTTTACGAGGTTTATATGTCTTCTTCCATTGCTACGTGATTGTGATGCCATGAGCAGTTCAACAACTTTTGACACTATTAGTAGTATTTGCTTACTCTCTCCGTCTCTAAATATATGGCTTTCTAACATTCAAACACCAAAATAGTTAATGTGTTAAAAGACTATCATACCTTTCATTTTTACCTTTATCTAGCCACCCACCAACTCTCCCACCGACCCCAAAGTTTGTTCTATATGTAAAACGCCTTACATTTAGGGAAAAATTTCGAACTCCAAAATGCTCTATATTAAGGGACGGATGGAGTATTTGCTAAGATCAACCAAAGAAAACTGCCACCCGTGTCACATGTAAAAGAACTTTAATTTTAGGTCGAATGTATAGGCCCGCGGGAGCTCGATATATATGCAAATAAAAATGTTCAGAGTCTTCAGACGAAGTCATTTCGATAGTGTTGGATGCCGTCATTAATGACATTGGTCCTTCACGTGTAGCCGTAATGTCGTCCGTAGCCATGTGACTGGATATATACGTGAATGCTGTTTAGCAGTTTTTGTTTTCCTTGAGGGGATACCAGCACTGTAACGGCAGAAGGATTTGGATAGATTTCGAGCAAAATTTGGACCCATGATGTAACTGTAAGAGGAAGACTCAATTCAACGTTCAAATAAGCGATCGAGGAAACAACTTCAAACTCGCTGCCAAAAGTCTTGAAAAACTAGTTGGTTCCCCGCGCGTTGCTGCGGGAGATTGAACACACGAATACTTTAAATGATGTATACGCAGCCCATTAATAGGGAACTAATAAAATTATAAATAATAAAAGTAGGAAAGTGGCAAGGTCTTAGAGTTTCATTCATGAAAATGAGTAGGAGGGCGACTGATTTATTTTTTCTATTGCATAACACATGACAATAAATTATATTGAGCGAAGAGCACAAAAAATTATTAACAATGTATAAAATAATGTAACATAGTATATATCATACATGACCATGAGGAAAATCTCTGAGATGAAACTAAAATTGACTTGAAATTACAAGCACAAAAATGCCTTAAAAAGACGATAAAAGTAAGGGCAAGGGACACCATAGCAATGCACATAGCTCGATATGGAGCATACGAATAGAAATGGGAAGTCATCTTTTAGATAATAGTAAAAAATAGGTAATTGACATGTAGAATCAGTTGGCGCGGTGATGATCCATATATAATCCGAGTTTTGAAGTGGAAAAAAAAGAGATGAAAGTAGATGCATCCCTGATGAATTGCCGATGCATGGTAGAACAAGATAGGATATTTGGAATGCCCATGTGTGGCTTTATATAGGTCAGGAATTTTGGGAGATCAAGAGCTAAACGGGTTCAGATTTCATAACAGTTTTTTTTCAAACAATAGATTTCATAACAGTATTAACTTGCTTTGATGCCCATCGGTTATTGAGCAATAGTAGTGGAGTGGAAACATGCGGTGTGTAGTCATATAGAAAACTTGGATTGGTAACTCGCGCAATTGATGCACGATTAATGCCATTGGAGCTACTTATTGCGCAGCCTCTCCCTGTGAAGCCATTATTGGTCGTTGTAATGCTTGGAGAAAAGAGAGAAGCAGGGAGATGATAGAGGAGGAAGAAACAACAGACGGGATGCGCTGTTGACCGGGATCTATAGATGAAATAATTCGGATGACGTGGCCTCATGAGAGTTCAGCTTTATAGTAATGACCTTTAATAAGTTCCATCTATATAAGATATATAGATACTAGTGGCCCTTCGCGTGATTCCTACAGAATTCCAATTTCCATAGACTGGCTTTCGATCAAATAGTCTGATTGACAAATAGTAGTCACTCCCCTCCTATTTCCTACTCTATCAATGTTGGCATCTCAAATCCGTCGCAAAAAAAATTGTTTTTTTTTTTGAGATTACACAGTATAACTCAGACACTCACAACGCACGCACACTCACCCCTATGAACACACGTACGCAAACCCTACCCCTATGAGCATCTTCGAAGACTGAGCCGGCAAATCCAGAGATACGAAGTCACCACTGGCGCCTCGCTGTCGACGGGAGCGTCGCCTACCACTGAAAGCATAAATGCCGTTAAATCCTTGAAAATTCGCTCCCACGGGGAGTCGAACCCAGGACCTGAGAGGTGTTACTCGGATGCCTTAACCATTAGGCCAAGACCCCTTTCACGCAAAAAAAATTGTTGGCACCTCAAATTTCCGATCAACGTCAAAAGAACTTCAAGCCCACAGAAGCAGCAATTGGAAAGATCATCAAAGCCCATCAAGAAGTAGTAATTGGACGCATCATGAAATACCACTTCCAGGAGCAGCCCAGCAATCGATGGTATGAAATTGACCTCATAAAAGCCCAACCCGAACTAAAGCTCATTTCAGCCCGGCCCATTCAACACCCGCCGCAACCCACCTCCGCGCCGCCTATATAAATGCTACCATCTGCTAGGGTTTCTCCTCGGTCGCAGCCTTTCTGTCCCAGGTAAGGTGAGTTCCCCACCCCCCGCCGCCGCCGCCGCCGCCGCCGATCTCAAACCCTCGCCGTCCTCCTCCGCTAACGTTGATCTCTCCGCTTGTTTGTGCGCAGGAAAGGGTTCGTCCTCATGGCGCCGCCGCAGCCGAAGGCGGGGCTCTTCGTTGGAATCAACAAGGGCCATGTCGTCACCAAGCGGGAGCTGCCGCCGCGCCCGTCCGACCGCAAGGGGGTAAGCTTCTTGACTGTCTCTGAGCTGTTACAGCGACATGGTGTTGGTTTGCCGTGAATAGGTGCTCGATCTTGTGGTGATTTGTATGGTATGTTCATAAATAGTTCATTAGATTCTACTCTGAGCTGTTCTAGCGACGTGCCTTTGATTATCCGGTTTTAGTGGTGTGATTGCTTTAGCATGCTGTTTTGGGTTGCCTTGATTGTCGATTGTTCGTGGTAGCTACTTGTTTGTGGATAGGTAGTATGGAGGTTATGTAAAGGATCCTTATGTAAATCTGCTCGTTAGCTGCCGTGAACACTAATGAATCTGTTTTAGTCGTACCATTAATCCTTATGTTTACTTGTTCAAGGTTCTCATGTTAATCATTTTGACTTGTCGAATACAATGTTTCTGTTATCTGGTACCAGCCCACTAACTGTAGTTTACAAACAATGCTTTCGGTTCTCATGTTCAACGGCCACTTGAAGGGCCACTAACTGGTGTCATGTAGAATTGTTTTCTTCAGGTGGACATGTAGATTAACTCCTTGATTGGAAGTAAATTACAAGGATTCTTTTCACAGGCTAGCTCCACATGAATCTACTGAATTTGCTTTATGATGTTCCTGGCTAAGTTTGTTTTGGATGTTTGTGAAAGATGTGATCTTGTATCACGTCTGTTGAATATGTTCTGTAGTAGAATCATTGTTGTGCCTTGTTGTATTGGATACATTTGAATGTGTATGTATCGGTTCAGTTCTTTTCCAATTAGACATTAGAGTCTTCCATATTTACAATTTTTACATTGTTGATATGCAGAAAGCAACCAAGAGGGTCACCTTCGTCAGGAACTTGATCAGGGAGGTTGCTGGGTTTGCGCCTTACGAGAAGCGTATCACTGAGCTTCTGAAGGTTGGCAAGGACAAGCGTGCCCTGAAGGTGGCCAAGAGGAAGCTTGGCACCCACAAGAGAGCCAAGAAGAAGAGAGAGGAGATGGCTAATGTCCTGAGGAAGATGAGGTTTGTTACTTTTTCTTGTTACATTTCGAAATTTCCTGTATGAAGCTCATGTGACTTGTGTGTGTGACCTAATTAACTAAACTCTGTTTTTGGGATATGCAGGGCGGCTGGTACTCACACCGACAAGAAGAAGTAGAGCATCATCTGTTTTTGTTCGCAAAAGTTGATGGCAATTCTGTGCCATGTCCGTTTCTACCTGTAGTACTTGAACCTAATGCTGTTAGTTATGTGTGGAACCTCATGAGTTTGAAACTTTGAATGCATGGATTGTCAAAATGTCTGTTATTATTATTTTGCTTTGCCTTTCATGTTTCCACGTAAGCAGTGTTGAATGTGCCATTGTAATTTGGCACACGTAACCCTTCGCTCTGGAAAGGGCCACCATAGAGGTAGTGTCTACGAAATTATTACAACATTACTGAAATGAATGGAAACATTGGAGCAGCGCAAAAATGATATCATTTCCTGTTAGCTGCTCATAACCTTTCATTTTTGAACCATTTCACCGAAGAGAGAACCTTTGATTTTCGTACCATTTCCTTAGACAATCCATAAGTTTGACAAATAGATTGTTCTATTTATACCCTACGAGATTTTACGGAGCCTGTTCATGGATGACATGGTTGGGTTATGATCATAGAAAATATTCAATGGAGTGAACTAGCCTATCCGTTAACTTGTATGAGTGAACTAGCCTATCCGCTAACTTATATGTTGATTGGATGGTACCTTTGTCCATATGTGATTTCTGAAGTTGTTCAGAAGTAATTCGTTGAAATCGTGACCACCCGTTGGCCTTACACCTCCACTCAGCATTGCTCCGTCAGGGTGAGTTTATTCGATATTTAAGCAAAACGTAGCGCAGAACATCACTCTCAAGGATGAGCAACTATCTCAGTTTTCTGGACATCGGTTATCAGAAAAATTTGAAATCAGAGAGATCAAGAGAAACAGCATGAAACAAAAACAGAACTCGTTATTAAGAGCCTCGTACCAAGGTCCGTTCTCCCGAGAGAGAAGTCAGAGAACTGGCTTTCCCAAGTTTCACTGCTACCCGTTCCAACTCAGATGCGAAGTCACAAGTAGAAAATTTCTTTCCCGAGCCATATCCCATAGGCACAACGGGCCAGCTGCTAACAGTTAGAAACAATAGCATCTCGACTCCCAAAGTACAGGCATTAGAACAAAGAAAACTGATTAAACAGAAAGAAAAATAGTGAAGGAATTAAAGAGCTAAATAGCTACTGATCCAAGTTCAAAAGACATCTCAAAAGTCTGCGTTTTAGATTCAAAAGCACCAATAATTTAAGGAAAATTCAGCTGCTAACAGTTAGAAACAATAGCATCTCGACTCCCAAAGTACAGGCATTAGAACAAAGAAAACTGATTAAACAGAAAGAAAAATAGTGAAGGAATTAAAGAGCTAAATAGCTACTGATCCAAGTTCAAAAGACATCCTCAAAAGTCTGCGTTTTAGATTCAAAAGCACCAATAATTTAAGGAAAATTCAGACTCAAAAGATTGTCACACTACCTCCCATTTGCAGTAACTAGGTGTAAATTCAGAAAAAGAAGACCACACTAGAACAAGAAATTTGCCATCTACACAGTTTCTTGATGATCGATTCTCAGATGAAACACAGAAACTTCATCTGATGCTCCCACTAAACAGATGAATTCCCAAATGTCGCTGCTACTCTTGCCAACCGCGCAAAAGGACAGCCACTTATCAGCAAATTAACGCAGGCGAGGCATCAGGGCATCACGAGCAGACAATTTCTTCTCGGAGCCATAGGCACCACAGATGAACATGTCGCAGCTGAGAACAGTCTTAGCAGAAGACATCAGAATTGAGAAGCAATTAGAATATTGAACAGAACAAACAGGGCACAAGCAAAAACTAATCGAGAAGCATAACCATTTCCAGGAGCTTAAGTAGCTCAGCATCCAAGTTCAAATCATACAACCTCAAAAGTCCCCTTCCTGCTTCCCACAACTGATAAAACTACTAGATACTTCTACTAGATACGACAACACGACACAGCACTCAATCAAGCCTTTCTCGTAGAAGGAACGCCGCCCAATGGATCAGCCCTAAGCTTAGTCGACCTCCTCGATCTTGGGACCAGCGCCACCGCTGCCCGCCGGCGCGTCCTCGTCCATGCCACCGGCCATGTCCGCACCAGCGCCCTGGTACATCTTGGCGATGATGGGGTTGCAGATGCCCTCCAGCTCCTTCATCTTGTCCTCGAACTCGTCGGCCTCAGCGAGCTGGTTGCTGTCCAGCCAGCTGATGGCGCCGTCGATGGCATCCTCGATCTTCTTCTTGTCGTCCGCAGGCAGCTTGGAGGCGATCTTGTCGTCCTTGATGGTGTTGCGCATGTTGTAGGCGTAGTTCTCCAGCGCGTTCTTGGCGTCCACCTTCTTCTTGTGCTCCTCGTCCTCCGCCTTGTACTTCTCCGCCTCCTGCACCATCTTCTCGATCTCCTCCTTGCTCAGCCGCCCCTTGTCGTTGGTGATGGTGATCTTGTTCTTCTGCCCCGTCGTCTTGTCCTCCGCCGACACGTTCAGGATGCCGTTGGCGTCGATGTCGAAGCACACGGTGATCTGGGGCACGCCGCGGGGCGCCGGAGGGATGCCGGACAGTTCGAACTTGCCCAGGAGGTTGTTGTCCTTGGTCCTGGCGCGCTCACCCTCGTACACCTGGATCAGGACGCCGGGCTGGTTGTCGGAGTAGGTGGAGAAGACCTGCTCCTTCTTGGTTGGGATGGTGGTGTTCCTGGGGATCAGGACGGTCATCACACCACCGGCGGTCTCCAGACCCAGGGACAGCGGCGTGACGTCGAGCAGGAGCAGGTCCTGCACCTTCTCGTTCCCCTCGCCGCTGAGGATGGCGGCCTGGACAGCGGCGCCGTACGCCACGGCCTCGTCGGGGTTGATGCTCTTGCAGAGCTCCTTGCCGTTGAAGAAGTCCTGGAGCAGCTGCTGCACCTTGGGGATACGGGTGGAGCCGCCGACGAGCACGACGTCGTGCACGGTGCTCTTGTCCATCTTGGCGTCGCGGAGGCACTTCTCCACGGGCTCCATGCACTTGCGGAAGAGGTCCATGTTGAGCTCCTCGAAGCGGGCGCGCGTGATGGTGGTGTAGAAGTCGATGCCCTCGTACAGCGAGTCGATCTCGATGGTGGTCTGCGCGGTGGACGACAGCGTGCGCTTGGCGCGCTCGCAGGCCGTCCGCAGCCGCCGCAGCGCGCGGGGGTTGCCGCTGATGTCCTTCTTGTGCTTCCTCTTGAACTCTTGCACGAAGTGGTTCACCATGCGGTTGTCGAAGTCCTCACCACCGAGGTGAGTGTCACCGGCAGTGGCCTTGACCTCAAAGATGCCCTCCTCGATGGTCAGCAGCGACACATCGAATGTGCCGCCGCCAAGGTCGAAGATGAGCACGTTCTTCTCGCCTGTGCTGCTCGCCTTCTTGTCGAGCCCGTAAGCAATGGCAGCAGCAGTGGGCTCGTTGATGATGCGCATCACGTTCAGGCCGGAGATGACGCCGGCGTCCTTGGTGGCCTGCCTCTGGGAGTCGTTGAAGTACGCAGGCACCGTGACCACGGCGTTCTTGATGGTGGAGCCAAGGTACGCCTCAGCAATTTCCTTCATCTTGTTGAGGACCATGGAGGAGATCTCCTCGGCAGAGAACTGCTTCTCCTCGCCCTTGTAGTTGACCACAATCATCGGCTTGTCGCCGGGGCCAGCCACGACCTTGAACGGCCACAGCTTCATGTCGCTCTGAACGGACGGGTCAGAGAACCTCCTACCAATCAACCGCTTGGCATCTGCATCAAAGAACCAACAACAACAGTAAGTTGGACTGTGTAACCACAAATCACAGAGACACAGAGGCTCACAAACGAGAAACACAGTACTACAACCATGAGACTGACAGTGATGAACAGGCATATTTATACTACACCAGTCAAAGGTATCACCCAATAAAAAATCAAAATAGTCATACTGCAATCTATTTGTGCAAGTAATCAAAGGTCGAGTGCAATCACCATTAATTGAAACCAGCATTGCAACCTATACAAACAGGCGTATATCTATACTGCACCAGTCAAATATAGTACCGAATCAGGGGGGAAAAAAAAAATACTACTACTAGTGAAATTACGGTTCAAAATGTAATACGTACTAGCATATACTACAATATATTTCAGCACAGCAGAATTGCATACATTATTTGCGCGTGCAATTAAAGGTCTGACAGCAATCAACAGAAGTTCAGAAAAAGAGGGCCAATCTACATGAAACAAGCATTGCTCTATTTCAAGCAACAAAATTTTAAAACTAATTTCCTGTTAATATTAATGCTACACCGCAAATATGTAAAGCAGCTACTGCTCGTAGCAGAACAAAATCACTTCCCAAACGCTACTGCTGCTTATGTCGACAATAGAAAACAGAGCAAACGGGCTTACACATGAGTAAATTCTCACAGATCTGGCATGTAAAGCATCACGGCCTACACGAAATTACAATGCAAAACTAAACAAATCTACTACGCGCGCATGCATAAGCAATCGACCTAAAGCTGTTACAGTTCGAGTTTCAAGGGGTCTAGACGAGCAGGGCACGCCGTGACTTACCGAACACGGTGTTGGTGGGGTTCATGGCGACCTGGTTCTTGGCGGCGTCGCCGATGAGCCGCTCGGTGTCGGTGAAGGCGACATAGGACGGCGTGGTGCGGTTCCCCTGGTCGTTGGCGATGATCTCGACGCGGTCGTGCTGCCACACGCCGACGCACGAGTAGGTCGTGCCGAGGTCGATCCCGATCGCCGGCCCCTCTCCCTTCGCCATCTGCCTCTACTCTCTCAAAACCTCACGAAATCTTCTCGCGAGCGCGGCTGGTTAGCTTGCTTGGAGCTGCGATGAATCGCTTGGAAAGCCTTTTTTTTCTCGAACGAGACAAGGAAGACGAGGGCCGGAGAAGGGAGGTTTTATGGGAGAGGCGGTGGGTCTAGAAAGTTCTGGCGTGGACGATCTGGACCGTTGGATCCCGGGTTCTGGAAGGGTCGCGAGGGTGCTGGTTCCGGTGGGAGGCGGGACGCGGCTGGTGAGGCGGGACCCACTCCCGCGCGCTTTTTGGCCGGCTCTGGTAGGTTCTACATCGTGCACGCGTAGGCGGTGTTGGATTCGATTCGCAGGGGCCGCTACGAGTTTTTTTTTTCCCGCTTTTGGCCCCGAACTCTGCATGTGTCGTGTCACGTCTGTATCGGGGACTCGGGCTGGTGTTCTGTTTCCGCACTCGCGTGGGGTTACCGGACATGTCCTTTTCCTCTAAAAAAGCGGTCAAATTTCTTTCTTAAAAATAAAAAGAGATGGAATATTCTCTCTAAAAAAGGGTAGAATTTCGAATTTTAAAAATATATAAAAGACCTCACGCATGTTTGCTAATTTTGAATTTGATCCTCTCCTCTATTTGTCATGATGTCTCTTATCATTCTCAAGGTTTACCTCTTCTTTCAAAATGGGTTAATGAAACCTTATAAAAGCTGCGAAATTTGGTTTTGGAGTTCCTTCTTTATGTTTCATAGCTGCCCCTTTTTTTTTAGATAATGGGAAGATTGCATTCATCCCGGCCTTGGCTTTCAAGAAGCTACAGCCTCACTGGCTTTGACTTCTAAAAAGTTACAGCCTAATACAATCATCGATAAAATCGATCCACATCAGAAGTACATCACGCACACTGATGAATAAAAAAGCTAAGAAAAGAAGAAAAAAAAAACTCCATCTTGCAGCCTTAATGTCTTCTTAGAGGGTCCATGTGAGTACGGTCGGCTCCATCACGTGACTTCTCCCACCAAAGGTAATGGAACATCACCGGAGCATCTGCCAATCCAAAGATGAACTGCGCCTAAGAATTAAAGCGAAGACCACTCGAATCACCTCAACGAAGAAAGCATCGATCGCTGTTGGAGACGGCAAAATCTAGTGCACAGTGAAGCAACATAGAACAACTCCCAAGCCATAGAAGAACTCCAAGATGACGCCTTCATGAAGGTTACGACGTCAACTACGCCGCCGTCATCCATCCCAAAGCTGGAACTAGTTTTACACCTGGAGAAAATCTTCTGTAACCAAAGAGAATCAGGCTCCACGACGAGGCCTTCAGGAAGGAATATGGCGCTCCAGGCGTCACCATCGTCAAATCTTTCGACCGGAACCATCGTTGAACCACTGCCACCAGATCTGCACCAGGGATGGCATTGAAGGCCCATACGGCATCACAGGCAGAACACCACCATGAAGCCTGACTTTCAGGAGAAGCCGCCGGGACGTCTCCAGGCTGTTCGCCCAGGAGGAGATCCGCCGCCCACATGACGAAGCAGGCCATCACCGCCGCCGGACCGCCATACGGATCCACGCGTAGGAAGAATCGCCACCATAGGCAGACCCGCTCCAAATCAGGAGGCCCCAAGATCCGCCACGAAGGGGGAGGCCGCCGCCGGCTCGGCGGGAGACCGCGCCGCCCCAAGATCTGCGAGGGATCCACTGCCGCCGTCGAGCCACCACCATCCCGCAGATCCCCACTTCGGATGAGATGCAGGAGGACACCCGCCGCCATCACCCGATGCGAGATCCGCCGGAGAGAAGAGAAAGAAAAGGAACGCCGACGAAGGTGACCCCGCCGCCGCCTTCCTAGCCTGCTGCCTGGGTTGTGCCGGGAGCCAGGCTCTGGCGGCGGCCGGGTTGGAGGAAGATCGGGGAGGGCTGGAGTGGCCGGGGTGGCGGCGCCGCCCGTGTCGCCCGGGAGGGGCGGCGCGGGGGCTAGGTAATATACATGGGAGTAGCTGCCCCTTTTAGTTGAACACTAACACGTGATTGAGTTTTATGTCAACATTCATGTTAACGAACATTATCTCACTGGTAGATAGTTTTACTAACAAACATGTCTCAGTTTGTATGACCTTAACAGCGTGATGTTTGGTGGATGCTAGTGTCACTTTCTTGATGTACCCGGACCATGCCGTGATGCTCACGAAGCAGTTAGAAGACAGAGTCAACCACCATAGTTGGATGTATATCAATCTTCATTTATTATGCTAGACTTATTTGGATGGATAGTTGATCGACAGTTTGTTGCCAACAAACAAAATAAAGATTGACATAGGACTTATTTTCGTTACAAAGAAAAGAAGAGCAAGTGGATAAAACACCTCAAGCTTTTATTTTTTTCAATAAATGACCACGTCACCTCCGCGATCTAAGGCCCTTTATTTTGGCATCACTTGTATAAGATTAGAGCAGAAGAAATGATGGTATTAACTGTGATGGCACTATGAGAAAAAAAATTAGATAGGTATCCATTGTAGAGAATTTCGCATGCGAAAGGAATTACTTTAGAGAAACCATCAACAATTGCACTCTGGGCTTGACGAGATGTGATATAACTTCCTAGCAAGAGGCTCATGCCCCCCCCCCCCCCCCCCCCCCCCCCCCCCACACACACACAGCATGGCTATGTTTTGCGAGCGAAGAAGTGAAAGAGATCCAAGAGATTTAGGTGGAGAGGAATGAGAAAGAAGGAACCAGTTTCCCACTTTTATTTGTGACTATCATGTCTTCTCGAGACTTATCACTCACTATATACTTTACATTTACTAAGGGAATGATACAAATGGCTTTAATTATTCTGTTCAACGGCAATGCACCGTACCATGCACACACGATGCACTTCTTCAATTAGTCTACGTAGACAGTGCACTTCGCTGCTTCCTCACCACTTCACCATGATCCCCCGGCCTGTTCAACGGCGCCAACACATAGGAGTTCTTGTTCTTGGAATGGACCGGCTTATTTGCCTCCGACCGCGGCTGGCGCTAGGCGTCCGTCGGCGCCATCTTCTTCTTCCACCGCAACCCGCAGGCGTTGCACAACGTCTTCAGGCCGCCCGGGCCGGCGCGCCACTGGGTGGTCTCCGTGGCGCCGCACTGGCGGCAGCACCTGATCTCGTCTTCCACCACGACCACTGCGACGAGCGGCGACACCGTGATGACCTCGCTTTTCCGCTTCCACTTCCCGGCTGGAGTGCGTTGCTGCTGCTGCTGCTTCGGTCGACGCGCGGTGCCGGCGGCGGCGTCGCGGATTACACGTTTCTTGGGCTTGGACGGGAGCCAGCAGTGGTCGCTAACGTCGTCGTCCTCAGACAAGGAACCGTCGCTTGCTGACGCTGACGAGAGGCGCGTCGGGCTACTACCGGCCGGTTCTTCCCTCACGGGCTCGGCTGGCTCCGGCGTTCCGGCTGCGCCGCCGGAAACGTTGGCGAGAACGGTGGTGTCCGCCGGAGGGAGGAGGGTCTCATTCAGGGTTCCCATGATATCAGCGTCGGCGATCACTACAACAGAACGGAATTTCCCTGTGTGCCTCAAACCCTCACGAAAATAGGAAAAACCGCCACGAAAATTATTCGCATGGGCTGCCTGTCACGCAAAATCCCACACGAAATTGGCGCCAGGGAAATTACAATTTCGTGGCGGCCGGCTCTCACAAAACTTTTTCGCGACGGGAATTTGTGACGGCCGCTCTCATGAAATATTGGGAGTTGTCAGACTTTTGAAGGAATTGTGGTGACGGCTTGGCAACACGAAAATACGTCACGAAAATCATTCGTGAGGGTCGGAGGCCGTCAGGAAATTGTTATTTTCGTGTGTGTCCGAAGCCTTCACGAAAATTTTTATTTTCGTGTGTGTCTGAAGCCTTCACGAAAATGTAATTTCTTGAGTGCCGTTAGCCGTCAGGAAAATGATTTGAACAAACACGAAAATATTTCTCCAGTTCAGTTAGCACCGTCACGAAAATACCCTCACTCACACGAAAACTCCTCCCTGGCTACACAAACCACCACGAAAATATTGTTCACCGACACAGAAATATGTTGCAAACCCACAATTAATACACAGCACCCATGCCCATAAATCAGTCTCAAGTCTCAAACATGACATTAACATATAGTGCTCAAGTAGCAAATAAAGCTAGTTACAACCACCTAAGTGCAGTTAACAACTACAAGTTCAGATAAGCCACAGTTTTTCTTCCACCAAAAGATTAGCATCTATATAGCAGATACAGAAGTAGTCTTGCATCTCATTTCTTCAAACCAAAAGAGACCAAACTGATCATGTGGAGTTGCCATGTTACTCCTCCATATCTTGACCGCCACAATTGACTTCACCATCCATATCGTTGGAGCCTTCGCCACCATGCATGCCATTGCCTCGACCATCAGCACTATGCAGGTCGTCGTTGGACTCGTCGTTGCTCTCGTCACCATCATTATCAGTATTGTGCATGTCATCTGGGTGAGAGCCACCGCGGGATGAACCAGTCCACTACAAAATCAAAAAATCAATACAGTTTAGTTATTATTGTTCGTACCATTTATCTATGAATCAGTATGTAAATTAATACAGTCCAGTCGATGACGATGGGCGTCAATACTTGCTAGACGATCGAGCAGATGAGTAGGTGGATCCTTTCCAAAATCCGCATAAAAACTCTGGAATTAAAATTTAAGAAATTGAGGTTACATGAATAGAATCATAAGCTGCTGCAACGATATAAACAAATATTACCAGAATGAGCTCACGATTGACCCCATTTTCTTCACGAAGGCTCTTATTCGTCTCCCTCAGGTGCTCATTTTCTTCCACAACACTTCGATAAGAAGCGGTGTTGGATGGTTGCATATGCTTGGACTTTGCAGCTGCTAGGACTTCTGCTTTATCTACAACACCATTGCCTATTGGTACACGACCATGGCGTAGCCTCCTTCCATGAAGTACAACACTTTTCCATCCAATTCTTTTGAATTGTCATCTGGTCCGACACCTGCTTTGTAATCCTCCTAAAACAAAGTAAAGAAATTATAAATAGTGAAACTAATTCATCATAGAGAAAGCCAAGCATGTCGAACATACCAAACGCCTTCTAGCTTTCTGGCTGGGAATTGGAGCACTATTTCCAGTGCTATCCACATTCTTTATTCCAGATTTCATGACAGCATATGTGTTTATGGTGCCAGCCTTCGCAGAACCAAATTTATATCCTATAAGGCAATAAAACAAATAAAGAAATTGCAATGAAAGAAGAGATCAACTATGCTGTAGTGGAAACTAGGAGAACACGTGGATTTCATACTAGAAATTGTTGTGTCTCCACCCATGGCCTAGAACCACCTCTGTTCTGAGCAACATCTTCTTCAGATTCCAGACTAGCCTCTTGGGCTCTCCTTCTCTTTCCAAGGAATTCATCAGTGGTCCAATAGTGGGAAAGCCATTTCTAAGCTGCAACACTGCACCATTCAGCCTTACATTTAATGTATTCAGCTTCTGTAAGTAATATGGCGCGTGCTCGTGTGTCATCGCACTGTTCATGCTTCTTAACAGCATCTAAACGTGCTTGGTGCACCAAATCAGATACCCTCTTCCTCAGATAGGAATCTAAATTACGCTCAGCTTTTCTCCTATGCTGCTGGCTAACCGTGAACAAACTCTGCACATGTTAAAAATTGTCAATTCAGATATGTCCAGTAATTAAAATACCAAAATGCATAAGACTTGGTATTTAGTTACATTAATTTTGATATATGGCATACCAAGGCCCTCAAATAGTTTCCTTGATTGGTAGAAATCCTTGGGCAACTTAGAACCAGGAGGCAAAAGTTCATGAATTAATTCCAAGTTTGCTTCAAAATGTGCAACTGATATGTTGTATTGTGATTTCAAAGATAGCATACGTGCTATGGCAGAAAGAGTTGAGTGTGTTGTGTTTTCATGGACTTGTTGGTCAGCACTAGAAACCATCCTATAAAAAGCTCGTCTAGAGGCAATTGGCTCCTCATCAATAGGTGGTGGATTTTCACCTCCTAGTTCAACCAACATGTCATCCATTCGATCTGTCTCACCAATACTCTCATCGTTCTTATCTCAACCTGACTAACCATGTGATGTCCCTGTTTTGTAGTCATCCTTAAACCCAAATTTGCATAAATGTATCTCTATATCAAATCTTTTATGCCTAACATAGTTTCGACAAGTAGCGCAAGGACACTTAATAGTGCCACCTTCAACAAGATCAGGCATAGAAAATGCACGATCTAAGAACTGGTTTGTGTTTTCAATCCAATCATTAGATGGAGCCTCTGTTCGAGACCAACCAGTGTACATCCACTCACGGTTTGCCATTATTTCAGTCTGTTAAAAAAAGATGAGATTGATACAGATTTTAGTTTCCCAAACAAAAATGGGCAAGTATCAAACAATCACGTATTGCATCCATTATCACATCACTGAGAGCTACTAGTACTTCAGAACACTAAAAGGAACCATCATTTTGACATGCACAACTGAATTAAAATTTAGGCAGCGAGGATTTGTTACCTAAGTTTTGCAGGTGAAAAGCACTGACTGGATCAAAGATGCACCCTCCTCCGGGACCAGAGTGCTTCAAGGCCTCGTCTTGAGTTGGTGCAGCAAGTTCGTGGGGGCAGCAAAGTCGTCCGAGGTCGAGTCGACGAAGGGAAGCGCGGCTTGCGTGAGGGAGACCCGATGGAGGACGTCTTGGCTCAACGGAGACCCGGATTTGGGGGCGAGATGGTGGTGGAGCCAGCAGATTTGGGGGCGAGTTGGGACTGTGAGACCTAGGGGCGGATTTGGTGGTGGAGGCGCGAGATCTGGGTCGGCGACATGAAAGGGCTGCTGTACTGGATGCAGGGGAGGGGTATGGGAGAGCTGGAGCTTGGGGGCGACCTGGAGAAGGGGATGGCTAAAGACCTAGCTTGCGTGTGACATGGTGGAGATGGGGAGGGAGGAGCTCTGTTCTCTCGTTGGGGAAGAAAGAGATTGGGAGCCCGTTGGGTTCTTTCTTTCTTTTTCCAGAATAGAGAGGCCATGCTGTATACTGAAGTGGCCGCTGCGCGGGCTACTTGGAATTTTAGTTTGCGCGCGCGCGCGTCGGGCGGCAAGCAGTGAGCAAGCGGTACTTTGGCGCCCAAATAAAATTCGTGGCGGCCTGAATATTTTCGTGAAGGTGTCCCGTCACGATATAATGCAATTTTTATGAAAGCTATGAGTCACCCTCACGAAATGTATAATATTCGTGACGGTTGTTTACCACTCTCACGAAAATAGGCCACACACACGAAAATTTCGGTTCTGTGGTAGTGGATATCGTTCTCCAATCCGTCCAAATCCATAACGTCAAAATCGTTGAACCAACAGAAGCCATTCCCGTCCAAGGCGCCGAGGCTCCCAAACACGGCGTCGAGCGGGTCGTCGGGGACGGCGAGCGCTGAGCGGTGCGCGGCCGGCTTACCTGGCCCGATCATCTTGCGGTGGTGATTGATCGATGAGTATGCTAGTACGTGCGTAATATGCGAAGCAAGTCGTTACGTGGACTCGACGCGTTGAGCAACGATTGTCCTACCTGCGATGAGGCAATGGGGCCGCCGATGCTTTCTATAAATCGAGCGAGCTTGGTGCGTTCGACACGGAAAGCAATCATGGTTTGATGGAATCCATCTGTGTCAGAAACGGAGGTCTCTGCCTTCAAGCAATCCGATTCGACTGCGATTTCTATTAGATGGGCTGCGTCCCTGCCCGTTCGGCCCACTTTCATATTGGGCCCACTTTCATCTTACCTTCGCCGGTTGCTCCCAAAGCCTCGATCTGCCCCGATCGCAAACGAGCCGAGCTCAAGCCGGGTCTCAACTCTCAAGCTCGCAGAGCCCACCCCGCCGCCACGCACGAGCTTCGGTCGAGCCGAGCTCCAGGCTCCAGCCCGTCTACAGACTCCGTCAGCCTCGCTTGTTGACTCGTTGACGGGACGGCCAGTGCGACCGAGCTCGAATCCGTAACGCCCAAGTAGCCGTGGTCCTTTTTCTGCCCCCATCGGCCGTCGTCTCCTTCCACAACGCCGCGTCGTCGCCGCCCCGCGCTCCCTGGCTTGTATCCTCCGCTCCTGCGCCGCCGTGGCCGCGGCCCGCTTCTCTCTCGTCCGCTCCCGCGCTGCCGCCTCCGCGGCGTCTTGGTCGGCGCGTCACGGCCCTTCCCTCGGCATCCCCACCATGGCGGAGTCGGAAACGAAGGCCGAGGAGGACCCGCCGAAACTGAGGCTCTTCAACTCCATGACGAAGGAGAAGGAGCTCTTCCGGCCGCGGGTGGAGGGCAAGGTCGGAATGTACGTCTGCGGTGTCACGCCCTACGACTACAGCCACATCGGCCACGCTCGTGTCTACGTCGCCTTCGACGTCCTCTTCAGGTAGCGACCCCTTTTGGCTTCGTAGTCACATTTGTTGGGCCGGCTGTTACTACGCGACGCGTTTAGTGGACGGAGTTCCATTTCTATTGATTTTTATCGTTTTGTAAGAACTCGAGGAACAAGATACAAGAATTTAGTTCAATAATTGCTTTCACTGCCATGTTCGATCGTTTCTCGTAATTGGCAATTATCTTGCGGTGATGGCTCTAGTGTAGTGGGTTTATGGGTTGTTAGTCATGCTCGGGTTAGGTATCCAGTACCTGCTAGGTGGAGCCAGGCGATGTTTGAACTGCATTGTGTTCTAGTTGCCTTGCCTCTGAAACCTGCCACAGAGGATACATTTGTCATTGATATCACCTTGGTGCCATGGATCATGTTTATGCTGTGTTTGTTCAACTCAAACTCACAATGGTTTGATTGAAATTCTCTGTTGCAAAACATTTCTATAATTTTAGTAATATATTACTGTATAATTGATTCCAACTTCCATGCAGGTACCTAAAGTTCTTGGGATATGAAGTTGAATATGTCCGGAACTTCACGGACATTGATGATAAGGTAATAATTTGCCCATATCATTCATGAGGTACACTTTTGAGGAAATGGAGAGAACCTTTGAGGTCTCATCATGGAAGGATAATAATGTTAAATATGGCAAAGTGCAATATATAAGGCAACATGCTTATGCTTCTACACTAGTTATCTGGTTCTTTCGTTTAAACATGATGTGCAATAGTTTCCCTCGCCCCAGCACCACTTGTTTTCAATGCACGCATTGTTCGCACTTCACAGAACGGATCCCAGGCTTAAGACATGTTCTAGAACCTATGTGATGCTGTTGTTTTAGGGATTTGGGTTAGGGTTTAGGATCAGACCTCTATACTATTCTATCTATTTTGCTATTTTGCAGGGGTTGAATAATTTAAAATAGAAAGTACTAGCACAATGCCCTTACTTTGCCACGGATTTAGAACAAACATGCATATATTTATTATTAAAGAAACTGTAGACATACCACGGAGGGGCGGAAGACGATGGAGTGAGACCACCAAACGACCGATGACCACATACTAGCCATCAACTCAGAATTTTTGTATAGCATAGATATTTTTCTTTATTTTGCCAAATGGTCTTCATTATCTAAAAGATTAGATATATACTTTTTTCTTATATTTTAATGCTGTAGTGAACCCAGAACTTGTTTAAATGTACAGATTATTAATCGCGCAAATGAAGCTGGCGAAACAGTTGAGAGTTTGAGTGGCCGATTTATCAATGAATTCCTTCTTGATATGGCTGAGCTCCAGTGCTTGTCTCCAACTCATGAGCCACGTGTAACAGAGCACATCGAGCATATTATAGAGTTGATAACAAAGGTATGTTTGAGTATTGCAGAAAGTAATACCTAGGCAGCATGACTGATACCAAATAACGTGTTTACTTATTCTTTCCTAATACTGTTCAGTTGTTGTCGTAAACAAAAACAGCACTGTTGATTACATTATTTTTAGCATACATTGTAAAGTCTACAGTTTTACACAATATTTGATTGCCAGCATAATTAGCAATCATACATAACTTACTGTATACAGTTCTTGTGGTAGGAACTGTTTTATGATCCCTTTTATCTTGCATATCGCAAGAAACTATTACTCGGCAACTCAGTTCTTTCCCAATTTATGTATGTTTCTGGGCAGATAATGGAGAATGGGAAAGCCTATGAAATGGAAGGAGATGTTTACTTCTCAGTCGATAATTACCTTGAATATCTCCGTTTATCTGGAAGAAAGTTAGAGCACAATCTTGCAGGTGCTCGAGTTGCTTTTGATACAAGGAAACGTAATCCTGCAGATTTTGCCTTATGGAAGGTTAGCTTGATGCGTTGTATTTCTAACTTACTCTTATGTCTTGTCACTTTCATCTCATCCTTTACCAATCTTTCAGTCTGCAAAGGAGGGTGAGCGTTTCTGGGATAGTCCTTGGGGACATGGAAGGCCTGGCTGGCACATCGAATGCAGTGCAATGAGTGCTCACTTTTTGGGACATGTGTTTGATATTCATGGCGGAGGGAAAGATTTGATTTTTCCTCACCATGAGAATGAACTTGCACAAAGCCGAGCGGCGTATCCAGAAAGTGAAGTTAACTTCTGGATGCACAACGGCTTTGTTAACAAGGATGGCCAGAAAATGGCTAAATCAGAAAAAAACTTTTTCACGATCAGAGATGTAAGGGGTGAACATCTGGTCTTTTAACTTATGAAGTTCTTTGACTAAGTCTAAACCATTTTAGTTCCTTTTGAGATCAGTGACAATTGTTTCCTTTCAGATCCTTGCTCAATACCACCCAATGGCGTTGAGATTTTTCCTGATGCGTACACACTACAGATCTGATGTAAACCACTCTGATAAAGCCCTTAAGATTGCTTCTGATCGTGTGTACTACATTTATCAGGTGCTTGTCTTGGACTTCAAATATTGGCCATTGCGTTAATCTCCGACCTCTTTATGGATTTGGGCATTAATTATCCTTTTTTATCTAATGCTCAATGCGAAATATATGCAGACTCTATATGATTGCGAGGAAGTGTCATCTATTTACCGTGAAGAGGATATCTCTGTCCCAGTACCAGACGAGGATAAAAAATCGGTGGACGACCACCATTTAGATTTCTTGAAACATATGTCAGACGATCTTAAAACTACAGATGTTCTGGATGGCTTCATGAATCTATTGAAGTCCATAAACAGCAATCTCAATGATTTGAAGGTATGTTGGTATTGTTTATTGTGCTTCCTAGTTCCAAGGTTCATATGTTCTGAAATCATACCTTTCATTTTCCTTTTGGCTTTAGACATATTTTCAACTTTCAGAAACTGCAGGAAAAATTAGAACGACAAAATAAGAAACAGCAGCAGAACAAGAAGCAGCAACAACTACAAAAACGGCCAGAACATCATGTTCGAGCTCTAATTGCATTGGAGTCAGAACTTAAAAATAAACTATCTATACTTGGTCTGATGCCACCGTCGTCTTTAAGTGAGGTACTAAAGCCACCTATCCTTCTGTAATAAAAATATATCACTGTATAACACGTTCTATGACTATGATGTTACATGTTTCACGAACAAAATTTCGTTCCAATAGGCACTGAAGCAGCTTAAAGGCAAAGCATTAAAGAGAGCCAAGTTGACCGATGATCAATTGCAAGAGAAAATTGAGCATAGGAATGATGCAAGGAAGAACAAACAATTCGATGTGTCAGACAAAATCAGGAAAGATCTTGCTGCCCTGGGCATTGCCCTGATGGACGAACCAACTGGTACCGTCTGGAGACCGTGCGAACCGGAGCTTGTAACCGCTGCAGAGGATGGAGCTGAAACAAGTACGTCTAGCCAGTGACATTGGCGTAGACTCGAGGCATTTCCAGTGTGTGTCACTGTGTAGAGGGCGGGAAGCTACAGGGTGACAGAAACATAGTGTGTTTGAGTTGTAATCAATCCTGTTAGTCTGTCTAGTGGGTCCAGATTGTCATGATCAAATTGACTTATGATCTGGACTCTTGGGTATCTTTCATGCGTGGTAGAAGTCAATTTTGGGCTCATGATTATATAATGCAGTACATAAATTGCTGGCTCTGAAATAAACTGGTACCATTGAGGAGTATGCTAGGGAAATGGATAGTCTTTGTTATCAAGTCTGTGCATAATGTTGCTTATGATGAGATGTTCCTTACTTCTCATTTTGTCAGTGTCCTGAAAAATGACATAAAATGGTCAGTTGAATCTCAAGTTCCTGACAGTGCTGACCGAGCTTGTTGCTGGCTAGAGTTCAACAACAGGTGTTAGACAAGCAAAAGGTCAAGACTACCAAATTTTCTTCTGTACCCAAATATGGTCAAGACAAGCAAAAGGTCAAGACTACCAAGGTCAAGAGAACAAAGCTGCGGCTACCTCTTCACCACTATAGAAAGAAAGGCAACTCAGAGACTTCAGAAGGGCAAAATCTCTTCTATTTTTGTTGGGAGAAATATGATGCTGAGCATATTCAGGCCGGCACCAAGAGACCAAAGAGTCAGGCTAATGCTCTGGTTGTCAATAACATTGATAAAAATCTTACTGAAAGAGGTTTTAACTCAGTTGGCATTGGAGGATTCATTGCCTTCTGAGTTCTGTCAGTTGTCCGGAACTCAAGAGGTTGATTGCATAAGAGTGGGAGCTCCGGTTAAAAAATGCGTCTCCGGTAACTAAAGCAACAGGCCAACAACCCCATATTTACGAAAGTGTTCCTTGGGAAGTTTGCAAATCAATACTCTGAATGAACAGAAAGGAGCATTATATTCTTTGACATTGAGGGTCTCAATCCAATTTGGTCTTTGCTTATTGTTTCGCCCAATTTGGCCTTTTATTGTGGTGGCTGGTGTGGCCAAGCACTAAACTATGGCGGTCTGTCAGTCGGAGAAAGGTTGCTCCGACGCTTAACCTATAGTTAGTGCGCGATGCGCCGATGCCGTTGTGCTGGAAATCACGTTGCGTGCATTGAACCTGCTGCGAGTAACAAAGAGCGCATTCAGTTCTCAATTTGTAACTTTTTTTTTAAACGTATTTGTAAGTTTGTTGAATGGACTTGGCCCAAACTTTATAGATAGATGAAACAGGCTAATAATATGCGGTCATAATATTCCAAATGTTTACAAAAGTTTAATTTTTCATTGATCCACTATCCTAACCACGTTACTTTGCAAATGACGAGAGTAATATTTTGCATTTGGCCACCATAGAGCACACTTTGTAACCTTTTATTATTAGGGGCACGCGCAAAAACGGTCACGTTTTGGTTGCCAATTCTGAATCGGTCCTCTTTTCTAGATTTTTGCAAAAATAGACATGTTTTTTAATATAAAGCTGCCATCAAGTCCTGTTTTGAGATGCCGTTTACTAAATCCTTCTTTTCAAATTAAAAAAAAAAAATCTTTGAAAGGACCGGACTACCCCTGGCTATTCTCTTCTTCACCGTGTGTTCTTTGTTCTCACGACCTCCTTTCTTTCAGTCTCTAATCTCCCGTGGCCTCTGCTCCCTAACCCTAAGCGAGAGGGCGGCAGCGCGCGGGCGAGGCTGGAGAGGAGCACAACGCGGTGGGGCGTGGCTCCGCCAGGGCGACTAGACAGGGGCGCGGGTGGAAGAGTGGCCGAGCGACAGAAGAGAGAAGAGCGGCTGAACAAAGGTGTCGGGCAGGAGTGGGGGTGGCTTACAGCTAAGGTTTACACTACCATTTTGAATGGAAAAAACCGAGATGTCCAATTTTTTAAAAAACTAGAAAAACCGGTCCGGAAACAGACAAAATTCAAATTCCAAATTTTGAATCCGAAAATCGAAAGTCGATCGAAAACCGGTCCTAATTTCGAAAAACCGTTTAAGAGAGGAAAAATAGAAAAGTGCAAAAAAATATATGAAATTTTGAAAAAAATTGAAACAAAAGATGCAATTTGCAATTTGCAGCGTAATGGTGCAACATCAACACGAAAATTCGATCGTTTGCTCGGTCAAAAAATCAAGGGAGTTTGCTGGTTAGAAAAAGAGACAAAAGGGCCTTTTCTTTTTTTTTCTTTTTTCAACCCAGGAATCTTGCATGATTTTTTGGACCCATCAAAAAGGATCGAATTTTCGTGTTCTTCTTCCACCACTGTGTTGCAAATTTCATCTAGTTTTTTTTCTTCATAATTTTGGTTTCAATTTTTTTTTTCAAATTTTCTTTTTTTGAAATTTAAAATTGAAAACCGGTTTACCACGGTATTGCAAACCCTGCTCACGGTTGGGCACGGCTCACGTCCCGTCCACCATCCGACTCTCCTTAATCCAGCCAATTCTTTGCTAATGTTTTATCCGGATGGGTCCATGCAAAAAGCAAATAGTTAGGATATAATTTGTCTGTTGAATCAAGAAACTTTGTCTGTAGGACACTGCAAATGAACGACAAGGTCCTACAGACAAAGATTTTTGGTTTAGTGTCCTACAAACCAAGCCAACATTATTTAGCATCCTGTAGACAAATCGCCAAGATATGAGGAGAACATTCCAGTCGGATGCATAATCATTCTCATATTCTTTAAAGGTACATCCCTGACATAATCTTTAATTTTTACACCCCTTTCTCTTGTCACTGCACATGAAGACCCTCTATCTTTGATTGAATTGAGTTTGATTTTTTTTAACAATGAGTTGAGTTGATTCGATGGTGGTTGATCGTTTAATAATTGACCGGCGACTAAATTTAGATATTGAAATCGTTAAAATGACGCTGACAATCCATGTTCTTCTTGTTAGAAGCTTCAAAGTTTTTATGTGCATGATACTTAAATTTAAAAATTGATAAAGCACTCTAGATGGTTCATTGCTAGTTTGAAGGTCGGTCTGTCGAGGAGACGACAAACAAACTTAAAGCTCCAAACCGAGTTGGAGAAGAAAAACCACATGTTCGTACTGTAGCAAAATTTTGGAACGAGTTCGAGTTGTTTACAAACGTACTAGCAAATTGCTCCGGATTACAAGCAAGTGTCGGATTAATAATTTCAAACCTAAATCGAACTGAAAAACCGCACGATTAGCCCCGTTGTCATCATTAAATCGATCTCGAACTCTCTATCGAGGTTCTTATAAATCGCCCAGCCTGTAGCCACCTCTCCTCTTCCTCCCGATTAATCCCACCTCCATCCAAAGCTGCTCACGCCCCCAGAAATAAAGCAGCACCGGGGGCGGCGTGCCAGTCCCATCGCCAAAACCCTAACCCCGATCCGATCGAGGAGCGCTGCTTCCCATGGCGGGCACCGCAAGCCAGGCGAGTCTCCTGCTTCAGAAGCAGCTCAAGGGTACGGATCCGAACACCCCCCCGATCACTTGTCCTTTTTCGCCCCGATTCGCCGCGATCGGCTCCTGAATCCTGATCCCTTGTGCTTTTGTTTGAGTGCTGTCGCAGATCTTGCGAAGAACCCAGTAGATGGGTTCTCCGCCGGGTTGGTGGATGATAGCAACGTCTTCGAGTGGCAGGTCACCATCATCGGCCCGCCCGACACCCTATAGTGAGTTCGAACTCTGCGCGCCCTGTGATTATTACTGCACTAGTTCCCTAGGGTTGTAGATTGCATGCTTGATGCGCGCGCCGGGTCACCTTTGGTCCGAATTCTTTTGGCTGCATGGTGTGTACCGTTCAAATTCCATGTTGCGGTGTCGATTCGATACTCTTGCTGGTGAATTATGGTGTAGCGCAGTGGATTCCATGTTTTGATGCTGATCTGTAACTGGCTGATGAATCTAGGCATCAGCTGCTGTCGAACATGATCGAATAGTTCAGCTTACTGACTTTGCAGTTAGCTTTGTATGTCAGCAACTCACCATCGCTTTGCTTGAAGGGTAGCAAAATGATCTAGATACATGCATATCTGTCATGGGTGGCTTATGAATATGTTTATTTCATAGTTGTTTTTATAAGCAACTTAATGCTTATTTGTTTCTGATATGTGCATAGTTGCATTTATGATAATCAGCATATTATATTAATTTGATCAGAAAAAAGAAAACAGATTTTGAATTAGTGTATAAATCAGCAGTTGTAAACTGATTTGTTTAGAGTTCAGGGCAGTACAGACATGGATACAATGCTTGTTTGGTCAGTGATGCTTGGTACCGGTGCTTATTTGAGTAAAATAATACCACTTGATGTATTTTTTACAACTGCGTCATACTTCATGCCATGAAATATTAAATATGGACCAATGATGTAAATAGGTACATGGTTTTTGTGATCGTGTTATCACAATTTCTTCTTAAGAAAGGCTTAGAACTATTTTTTGTTTGGAGAAGAATGTTCAAGTTCCTAAAAATTGTGACCTGTTAATAGTTGAAAGGAGGTTCTCCCAGATTTTGAACATCATTATTGATCCAGGGCATCAACTGAACTGTGCAGCCAACATAGACTCTTTCTCCCGGGCACATGCAAACAACAATTAAACAAAGTACTTGATGCAGCTAGGGTTAGTTTGGTTGGAGACTGGAGAAACTCGCCTGAGTCAGGCAGCAACCTCAGGCGTCCGATTTCGGACGCCTGCGGCTGACGCTCGCGCCTGAGTCAGGCTGCCTGGCTCAGGGTGTCATCCAAACACGCCCCTAGTGCCTGGGTAGAGTGGCTGAACGAACTGAGCAGGGCATCCAACAATAACAGTTTGCTGGAGTGAAACCAGTGGCCCTAGGATGATTAAGCATTTCAAACCTAAGTGTCTTGTTTTCTGATGATCTGATTACTTCTTTTGTTCATGGTGATGTGCATTGCATCATGGAGTTTGTGGTATCTAACCTCAGGAGACTTTGCGTCTATATTAATTCTAGGCTAGGTTCAGAGTTGTACCTCTTCCTTAAGGTTGAGTTCATATGATTTACCATTTGCCACTAGTTGAGACTGCAGTAGCATCTTTATTTAAGTGATTGTATATTTCTGTAGCTGTTTCTTTGTTGTCTGCAGTAAAACATAGATATGCAAACTTATCTTGCTTTATTTCCTGAAATTTCATGAAATTAAATGTGGTCAATTTTTCTTTTTGCAGTGATGGAGGCTATTTCAATGCAATAATGACCTTCCCACAGAATTATCCCAACAGCCCGCCATCAGTACGATTTACCTCTGAGATGTGGCATCCAAATGGTGAGCTCTTCCCAGCAAGCTGATATTCATATATGATATATCTGATATTACTTCTACTATTATTATTATTACAGTATTCTGATAGTGCTTATTATGTCGAATTCTCAGTCTATCCTGATGGACGCGTGTGCATTTCGATTCTTCACCCACCTGGTGAGGATCCCAATGGTTATGAGCTTGCGAGTGAACGGTGGACACCAGTGCACACGGTAGGTCCATTCAGGGCACATAAATGTTTTGTTTGCTCTTTTTACTCTGTGGAGGAACCACACTCCTAATTAAGCTGCAAACTGGCACGTCAGAACTGATTTGAAATTTAGAATCTGAAAAAAAATTAAAGGAGTGATTTCTCGTTTCTGTGTTAATCTGAATATTGTAGTGAACACTCGTTACCTTTTAGTTACATCGAGGTTGCCTCTAAACTAGTAAATAGAGTCCTTTAAGTGCTTAAGACAAAATTCAGGCTGATTTCTATTGTGCGGTAGGAATCTATTTTCAGATTTCTTTTGTTGCAATGAGCTGAACTTTAGATTCACAAACCAACTTGATAGTTAGCAACTGTGTTCATCAATTTCTAGTTTATCTTAGTTTCATTGATAGATGTATACATTGTTGTTTCACATGATTCTACCGAAAACTTCATAATAATCTCACATCTCTTGTTGATCTTTACTTTACCATGCTGTGGTTTAATTATATTGAATCTACGCTGTGTTTTTCTGCAAGTTCCTTGAACACCAACTTGTTTCTTTCTTTTGCTACTTACAAAGCTTTCACTGTGTGCAGGTTGAGAGTATAGTTTTGAGCATCATTTCGATGCTCTCTAGTCCAAACGATGAATCTCCAGCAAATATTGAAGCGGCTGTAAGTGCACTTGACATTATCTTCTTTCTTTCTTATGTGAAATATGCCTAGACGAAAGGACCATGGAATAAATAATTTGTTTGGCAACCCTACCAGAGCAACATTAAAAGCAGTCACTTGTCTGATTTGCAATTGCAACAGTTATTTTGCTGATTGAGCAAGGCACATTGCATATAGCACATCTGCATCATTGCTGAGTTATCAAACTAATCTCCTAGTCTTAGTGAGAATATGTGAAAGCTTCCCAGGATTGGTTGAAACGATGTAGTATGTACAGTTTCTTGATAGCAGATGAACTCACTCTGGTTTCTGATATTGTACCGAGTTTCTTTTCTTGCAGAAGGATTGGAGAGAAAGGAGGGACGATTTCAAGAAGAAGGTTAGGGCATGCGTCCGCAAATCTCAAGAAATGTTCTGAAGAGGAAACATTTGGGGAGTTTAACTAGTGCTGCAATTGGTGTGGTGCACTCATCATTCACCCAATGCTCACCTGTTTCAGCAGTTTCACGCCTCCCCTGTATATTTTCCATTCAGTGTCATTCGTATGGTGGTGTTGGTCTTGTCTCCAGAGAAACTCGGGAATGTCACGTATCCTTAGAATTCGATTGTATTATGTGGCATGAAGTAATGTCGAAGAATATTTTGAACATGCTGCCACCTAATGATAATTTTCTTGATGAACATCGCAAGAAAGAAATTATTGTGTCCTAATGCATTTTAGTTTCACATTTGTTTTTGGATCTGCCGAATGTGCTTGCGAACTGGAGCAGATCTAGTCTGATCAGTTTATTTTAAGCACACAAGCTCTGGATTTGTTATTATCCACATACAATCTGAAATTGTGGGGTAAATATTCTTCTCTTGAGATACCTGTACTGTCGCAGCTGTTATAAGTACTAAAAAAATGCCTGGAATAATTACTTTTAAGCTCTGTGTAACCTGAACAACTGTTAAAAGTACCAAAAAAAACCTGGAGCGATTACTTTAAGCTCTGTGTAACCTGAACAGCCTGATAAAAGTACTAAAAAACCTGGAGTATTAAGCTCTGTGTATCCTGAACAGCCTGTTAAAAGTACTAAAAACAAACCTGGAGTAGTGGCGTGATTACTATTCTGTGTAACCTGAACTTCGTTGGGTGTCGCATCTTTTTTTCATCATCATTCCATCTTAGCCGACTTGTTTATTTAGTGGAGATAAAGATGGCCGTGGAAATATCATAAAGCTAGTATGGATGACTCTTGCATCAGAAGCGGTTTCGTGGTGTAGTTGGTTATCACGTCAGTCTAACACACTGAAGGTCTCCGGTTCGAACCCGGGCGAAGCCATATTTTTTCTTGCCTCTTTTTTCAACAAGCCAGAAGTGGAATCCAAGGATGTACTATTATATTTGCTTGATGAAGCAAAAATAAACTTTTTCATCTTAACAGCCTCTTTTTTCAACAAGCGAGAAGTGGAATCCAAGGATGTACTCTTATATTTGCCTGATGAAGCAAAAATAAACTTTTTTCATCTTAACAACGACACACGTCTGTCCTTCCACATGCACCTAATGACTCTACTGTTGATACCCCGTAGCTGACAATCTTGGCCACTATCGCTAATTGGCAAGCTCTCTCTCTCTCTCTTTTTGACACGCTGGTAAGCTCATTGAAAACTTTGAGTTTGAAGGAAGAGCTAATAAGGAAAGAGATAAGCCAGTGGAGCCCTGCTTTGGTCTCTGGTTTGATGGATAACACAAGAATTAATGTCGTAGCAACATTAGCAATGAGAGTATTATGCACCCTTTATTTTTTTCTTTGCCTTTCATTGTGATGTGGGGATTTAGGTGGATGTGGAAGGACCGACTAGTACCCAAATATCATATGATTATGGGTGTTGAACAAGGGTTTGCAATTTCGGATCTTTCGAAAAAAAAACAAGGGTTTGCAATTTCATTGGAGCAGCCGAAACCACTGGGGACTGGTTTTGCAAAAAAACAACTGAAATGGAAATTCTGAATTTGGATGAGTTCAAACCGGTAAATCTTGCGGTTTGAGCGGTTTACTGAGGACAAATGAAAAAATGAAAAAAAAAGTATTTTTGGCATGACCTTTGATAATTGTTTGTAACATCATTAGGCACAAATTTAGGATGTGTTTGTTTGAACCTAGCTAGTCAAACTATTTTGCCTAAAAAAATAAGAGTTTCATGGTGACACACACTTGGCACTTGGGTTGTTTTCCGTTCGTGATGGACCTGTAGTACAAGCAGGTGAATTATCTCAAAACCTGTTTCATTAGGTTCACCTCTTAGGTAAGTTTCTGCTACAATATCAAATAGTAATGTACAGTGTTTGTGTCAGGTGAACCTGAAGCTGGTGCAAGCCACACCAAACGGGCCTTAATAGTCTTGAGCAAAAGTTTTTTCTGTATGGCAAACATAAGACAAATAACGTTTTTTCTGCACCCCAAAATAACACGGCGATGATGGGGCTATAGCCAAATGACTTTTCTTTGAACCACTCAATTAAGTCCAGTTGGCAAATACGTGAAAGCAGAACAAAACTTCTACTACTAGTACACTTAAAACGGTTTGGAAGCGAAACTGGGAGGGAAAAGTTGCCCCCCGCGCGCCAAAATTAAGGCCTGTTTGCTTTGCTACCGCAGCTCGCCACAGCTTCATCTGCCACAAGTGCGGCGCGAGGTAGTGGTGTTTGGCTGGCGACGCAATTCTGGCGCACCAAAGAAATGCCACAGAACCGTAGTTCATTTGCACGCCATCTCTCGCCGCCAGTGTGGCGGACGATTGTCTGCCGCACTTTTGGCGTCGCCGCAGCTGCGGTGCGGCATATGTTGGACGCAAAGCAAACGGGCCCTTAATCTACACAGCCTCTAAACGGTTCCTTGATCCGTACCCCAGAGCCGTCACCCAATCAGCATCTCCCACGCGTCTTCATCTGCACCGCCCATCCGTAGAACGCTCCAGATCCTGCCATCTCATCGATCCATGCCCTCCCCCTCTCCACCAATCACGGCCCACCTCGCCGCTTTATATATATTCCCGCGCCTCACCGCCATTCCCCATCGCTTCATCACTCACGCAACCACCTCTTCCAGCATCGTCGCGAGTTTCCTTCAACCTCCCGTCGTCCTCGCCCCGATCCGCGCGTGATGGCGCCAAAGGCGGAGAAGAAGCCGGCCGAGAAGAAGCCCGCGGAGGAGAAGGCCGAGAAGGCTCCCAAGGCGGAGAAGAAGCCCAAGGCGGAGAAGCGGCTGCCGGCGTCCAAGGAGGGCGGCGACAAGAAGGGGAAGAAGAAGGCCAAGAAGAGCGTGGAGACGTACAAGATCTACATCTTCAAGGTGCTCAAGCAGGTGCACCCGGACATCGGAATCTCCTCCAAGGCCATGTCCATCATGAACTCCTTCATCAACGACATCTTCGAGAAGCTCGCCGGCGAGGCCGCCAAGCTCGCGCGCTACAACAAGAAGCCCACCATCACGTCGCGCGAGATCCAGACCTCCGTACGCCTCGTCCTCCCCGGCGAGCTCGCCAAGCACGCCGTCTCCGAGGGCACCAAGGCTGTAACCAAGTTCACCTCCTCTTAGATTGTTAGATATGTTCCCCCTTTGACCAGTTTATGTTCTTGCCTCTTCCCCATTTCGTGGGGTTGATGATTAGCTTGTAATTGGTGGTGTTGGATCACGAAAAAAATTGAATGAATGCTGGCGAGCTCGCCGTCTCCGAGGGCACCAAGGCTGTAACCAAGTTCACCTCCTCTTAGATTGTTAGATATGTTCCCCTTTGACCAGTTTATGTTCTTGCCTCTTCCCCATTTCGTGGGGTTGATGATTAGCTTGTAATTGGTGGTGTTGGATCACGAAAAAAATTGAATGAATGCTGCAGCTATATTTGCTCTCTGAATCTGTTCTTGCTGTATGAAGATTGTTCTCGTGATATGGTAATACTATCTGTAATTCTCATTCTGGACCAGAATAAAAAAGAGAATTCGTATTCGTATTATAGTTGATCGTGTATCAGTTTTGGGTGTCGTCGGCGTCCTCTGGGTTGATGAATTCTTCCGGCAGGCTGCTGCCTTGTAGGTCGGAGCCGTAGACGTGCCCCATCTTTGTCCGCTTCGTCTCGAGGTACTTCTCGTTCTCCTTGGTGATGGGCGAGATCACCGGCACCCTCCCCACCACGGCGAGGCCGTAGCCCTTGAGCCCGATGAACTTGGCCGGGTTGTTGGTCATCAGCCGCATTGTGCGCACGCCGATGTCCCGCAGTATCTGAAAAGGACAAAGCATTTGGAAATTTTACCGCGTCAATCTCCCTCTGAAATCTGACGAAATGAGCCAAGAATTCTCGCCGGATTGTGGTGCGTGGATTGAGAGCTCTGATTACCTGGGCACCGATGCCGTACTCGCGGGCGTCCACGGCGAGGCCGAGCTCGATGTTGGCCTCGACGGTGTCGTGGCCCTCGTCCTGGAGGTTGTAGGCGCGGAGCTTCTGGCCCAGGCCGATGCCACGGCCCTCGTGGCCTCGGAGGTACACGACCACGCCGCGGCCGGCCTTCTCGATCAGCCGCAGCGCCAGGTCCAGCTGTTCGCCGCAGTCGCAGCGGGCGGAGCCCAGGATGTCGCCTGTCAGGCACTCGGAGTGCACCCTCACCAGGACATCCTCGCCGTCGCCGATGTCACCCTACACATTAGGCACCGTAGAACTATGTCAACGCACATTTGCAGGGATCCATGTATCATACCATCCATTCACTGCATTTTTCAGCACAATCTGAACATCCTGACAAATGGAGACACGACAGAGTTTGCACTGCATACCTTCACAACTGCAATGTGCTCAGTTCCGTCGAGCTTGGACTGGTAGCAATAAGCTTGGAAAAGGCCCCATTTTGTGGGCAAGCGAGACACAGCAATCAGCTCTACCAGCTTCTCCCTCTTCCTTCTATACCTGAATCACACCAAAAGTTTGAAATGAAACCTTCATAAATAAAGATATATACATCTGGAGCTATTCTAGAACAAGAACATTACACTCCAGTATTATTTTTTTGTTCTGAAACAAGACTCCGTTTATTTGTATGATCTTGAAAGAAGTTATGTGAGTAGTAGAGGTTAAAGCAGAACAAACCAGCTATAGGTTCACAAAGGCTTCACCTTAAGGTATACTAACCGGATGAGATCAGCGATAGAAATGATTGGTATATCATGCTCCAAAGCCATCTGTTGCAGAACTGTTATGCCTGCCATTGAGCCTTCCTTCGGGTCCAAGACAGTTGACAGGACAGATACAGGGCGCAAACCCGCCAATGAGACAAGATCCACTGATGCCTCTGTATGCCCAGCTCTTTTGAGCACACCTCCGTTTCGATACTTGAGAGGGAATATGTGGCCTGGTCTTCTGATATCGCTTGGCTTGGAATCAGGGGAGGCTAGAGTGAGTATGGTTTTCGCTCTATCTGCCGCTGAGACACCGGTGGATATTCCCAGTCTGGCATCCTGAATAGATTCAAAGCAAAGCTTCAAATTTGGCTCAACAAACCAAACTTTTGGCACAACAACCAGAACAAACCAGACACTGGGAGGATTCTGGATCATTCAGTGGTTGCAGAGGGCGGGACAGATTTTTACCACTGTTACTGTGGAAGCAGCTGCTGAAATATCCTCAATTTCGGTGACTGGAGACATCATAGGAATCATCAATCTTGCTAGGTCCTCTTCCTTCATGCCCACTGAAATGATCCCAGAACCGTTCCTGATCATGAATGCAATCGACTCTGAGTTCACTAGCGTGGCTGCCATGACAAGATCCCCTTCGTTGTCTCCGTTTTCATCATCTACAGCAATAACAAACTGGAGACAAATGAATAGTTAACTTTGTAGCTAAATTGAAAAGAACAGAAATGCAGTCATGCGTTCCAGGTCCTATACTGAATTTTGAAGCAAAAGGGCTAGCACCATTGATATGCAAGTTAACAACAGAATTTGCTACTGTTGAACGAACTCATGATACAACGTTGGGCTTGTTCCCTGGTAGACTAGGAAAGGAGCACTCATCTAGTTAACCCGTAGAATTCTTATCTAATTTTTTTCAGAAAAGTCACTGAATAATGTAAAATCATGCTTAATATACTATTCAAGTAGCAATATCAAATTCGGTATTGATCATGCAGATTCCATGGCTAGGATGAGCAAAACAAAGAGACGAAAAATACTGACTGAAGCTCATGATATGATGCTACAAAAGAACAGGTCCCATGTGAACAGACTTCAGGCTGAAACTCTAAAATATGACCATACAAAATACAGAGATGAAAAGTACCATTTTGCAAGATATTCTAATGTGTTAACCTACCTTTCCTTCACGCAAAGCGGTTATGGCCTGGTCGATCGAGGAGAAACCGTCAGTAGGTTTGTCCGGGTCACCCTCAGCATCACTGACAAAGAAACCTCCTGTTTGCTGAGTGATTTCAGCCCCAACAGTTCGAACTGAGGCACCAGATTCATGGAGTCCACGGAAAACAGACCCATTACTGCTTTGGTTCAATGGTTCGTCTAAATAACCTGGATCGCCAAGTCCATCACCAGTCGCATAACATCTCAATTGTATGCATCCCTTTCTTATGACTGCAAATCTGATACTGTTAAGACCACCAGGACCTTGCTGAAACCTGAAAGATGTTCAGAATAACTGACATATTACACAACAAAGATATGAACATGAATGAGGTCTAAGAAAATTTCCAAGAATTTTCGTATAGATGAAGGAAGTGGGAGAATCATACCGTGTGTTAACTATAGTGTGAGATGGCAAGTAGGAGCTCAGAAGAACACGGTCCATTTGGTGATCTCACGTGATCCTCAAATCTCAGCTCCAAATATGTTTGTATACCTCTATCTCCTGCAGTGTCACAACACCTCTCAGCCTATCAGTTGGACTTATCTGCTCATGTGGATAACAGGAGGAAAATACAACATGGAGGCAAACTGACCACGTATTTCTGAGCTGCGAGATAGCAGCATCCGTGTCGACACATCGCACATTTCAGGTCGTGCCAAGATATCATCCTTTAAACACTTTTTGTTGTGATCATGCTGGACTGAGATGTAATAGAAGCTGGACCTGATAATGACATGATTTTTTTTTTCATTTTCTTTTTTTGCGTATCTCATCTTTTTGTATGGTTTCACAAGATAACTGCAATCCATCGAATGCAGTTACCGGATATCCCACTTCTTTCTGAAGAAACAGCACACATGTTCACCACATTGGAAACCATCTGAAAAAGGTACTGACAATCCAGAGACATTCCAAGCGTCCTGTTTCTGAATTTGAAAGCCTCTGCGTTTTTCTTGCACTGAAAATTAGCCAAACGATCCTTGGCCCAGACCAGACATCAGGGCATGAAGCCAATTGCGAACCTGTTGATCAGTCATCTTCAGCTCATCGGCCCTTTCTCCTCATCTGATCAACAAGTACACTCTGCTGGCCTGCACCTGAAGTTTTTGGCGGCGCTTGTCAACGCAGCCGGCACGCATGGCCGAGCTTGCAGGCTGTACGGCGGCCGAGCGGCCCCACCACGCCCAACCGGAGAACCCAAGGACGCGGCGGCGCCGGAAAGCGCACGCGTCCAAAGAGAGCAACGGCGAGGGGGTGGCTGCCACAGCCGAGACGACGGCCCTGCGGTGAGGCTAGAGGCTTTTTCGTAGTGGCGGATTGTTGAGGCTGCTCGCCGTCCTGCCCGCCTGGCTCCGCAATTACGGGAATGGAAATGCCTCGTCTCGATGGCTTCCGGGAACAGGTAAATACATGTTCAGACATAAAGTGCTAATACGTGATAAGGGCATGACCAATTTGAATTCAACTGAACAGCATCAGCAGCCTGATTTGAATATGCTCCTATATGATAAACTTTTCAACTAGGTAAGTGCGATGAAAAAGCTCCAGTGTCAAAAGATCAACAACCATCCATCACGTGAATATAACTCTGATCGACATATGGCGTGGTCAGCTCCAGTTTAGCTCCCGGAATTTAAAAAGGGGCAGACATAAAACGGGGAGCAGCTGAAATAAACATTGAACCAACTAAACTGCAAATAGTTAAGTTGCTGCATCCATCATTTCACAAGCCGGTGACTAATGACACCTGAGCAGATCTGAACCATGTTTCTCTCAGACTCGTTTCTTTCTATCCACCTTCCCCAGCTTTGACTTTCGTTGCTTGAACACATGCATGTACAGTTTCAGCCACAGAAACGGATAGCAGACAAGAACACCCTGGGTTATCGCCACACAATGTATCAGAATCCAAGAAGCAGCTAAATTTTTATCACCAAACAGAACAGTGCAGGCGTGCACACAGTTTCACTGACTCGACATACCACTAGAAAGGAATGGTAGCTCATGGAGAACTTCTCAAAGAAACCTGAGTAGAGGTTCCTCTCCTTCACAAAGGGAAGGGCTTGGTATATGGTCCACACTGCAAAGAAAGAAATGATCAAGCTCAATGTAACTGTATTGGGAGTAGCCATGCCATGCGTAAGAGATTTGAACTTACTTTCTCCTGGTCCGACCCCGATTGGATACAGTGGGATAAAAGCAGTGTACCTATAGTATAGGCATTGGCATATGATCATCCACATGAATGATAATGTTCAGAGTACATAAAAATTGCAAAATTCCGAAAAACCTAAGTGGAACAGGTAAAACTGTGAACTGGAAAATGCCTCTTAATTCGGCTGAATGGTAGTATGCATCTTCTAAAACTGAGAAGCAAATTGAGAGTAAAAGAAAAAAAGGTGAATTGGCCCATTACAGTGTACTTCTATATCACGTGAAATGATCAAAATGGACTCTTAAGCCAGACAATCTGGGATTGACTTTGCAGAGCATGTACGATGAATTTCTCAAAAGAAGGGCTTGCTGCCTTGCTGGCATGTGTTATGGGCCAGATCGTGATCGACGACGCCGGCGAGAAGATGGGCCACAGCGGCCCAATGCAGCGAAGCCCAGGAGGAGGAGATGGACTGCGACGCGACGGCGGCAGCCCATGGAGCCCATGCCACCGCCCCCCTAATGGGCCAAAGTGGCTAGGTCAAGCCCAAATTGAGTTAGGAAATAATAGATTAAATCTGGAAGGTAGATTAAATTAGGAAATTAGAAAATAGAGTTGAGATTAGATCTCGTTGGAGGCTTTGTTATAAAACAAGTCGAGTGACTCGAGTCCCCCTATAAATAAAGGGTAGTATGTAATCAGGGTTCCTCAAGAAGGAAAAAGGGTTAATCCCCTCCAACTCTCAGCTCTCCAGCTCTTGGCCACCGTCCCCCTCAACCCTAGCCACCGCGCCTCCCCCTCCGCGGCGCCGGGCTGCTGCCCCGGCGACGCGCCGCCGCCTACTTCGCCGGAGTACAAGGAGGACCATAACATCATGCTTATACACTTATGCAACTTTTGAACACTCAACGTTTTCATCCTTACAACCCTCTATTGTTCTTACCAAATCTTTCTCAATTTAGTGGGCAAATTACTTTTCAACACTAAGGAATGACTAAGTGTTTCATACAAAATATTTCACGATAAATTGTCCATTCTCAGGATGAAAAAATAAAATTTTCATAAAAAAAACTGTAAAGATCATCTGCCAAAATTTGAATTTTATAGTAATACAACACTTGTATAGTAATACAGCATAAAGAATACTACAACTGAGATGTTTGATAGAACCTGAGATAAGTCAGCCATGCTGGACAAACTCTTAAGGTAGTCAGAGCATAATGCGAGTAGCGGATGACCTGTACTTTAAACAGTATCATAAAAGATTAACTTAAAAGCACATCCTGAAGTAAAAGGACCCAAAGGAAAAAAAAAAAACCTAGACAGTACTAATATATACCTATGCAATACTTCGCATTCACACATTGTGGGACACATAATAGGTCATGAATTAGCAGATACAGTAGTTGTTAGTCGGGCAGTAGAGCTTTGTTACAAAAATTACAATATTTTTAATTATTTGCTGTTTCCTTCAAATTACACATTTGATTCCACTTTTTCTACCACCACTGCTTCTCAGATGTTCATACTAGTTTAATCTTTCTTTTTTCTAATCCATAATAAGCAGTAGATATAATCTTTTCATCTGAATATAAATATGCCAATGGATTGAGAATTGAGAACTACATTCATCAGATCAACTCAAATAGATATGATACATAAACAGAATAAGACTTTCTGTGATGGGTTATGTCAGGAATCAAGACATTGAATCCAAATGTATTTAAAATACAATTGTGATAGTTGGTGTGAACAAAGAAAGCAAATTAAATGAAAGATGACTGTGTCACACCTCAGATATGCTCCAAGCTATAAATGTTATGAACACAGATAGGCTGCTCTGGACCTGCAGTTGCCAAATGTGAACTGAACTTTTAGCCTGGATGTGAAATCTAAGGAACTAAAGACATCCTTACATAATTTGCATTCTTCTTCGCTTGGCGAGAAACAGCCTCAATTCTGATACGTTGGAATACCAATCAAGCTGCTCACCTCGGGTATTTGCCGGACAACAGCAAGAGCGAAGTGAGTCCTCCCTCCCCATTGCAAGAAAGCAAGAAGCGGCGCTGTGGGCACCAATCCTAAACCAAAACGGTGCTCAGCATAAAAAAATAAAAATAAAAAACCGAAAGGAGTTCAGTTCATCTCACCAATTGCGGCGTGGACGGTTTCGAGAATCGCGCAGGTCTGCAGAAGGCCTTGTCAAAAAATACAGGAGAAATTATTACGCGTCACTCGCAATTCGGATGCGATTGCATCAAACAAAGAAGGGGAGGCGGGAAGAGGAGTTACAGATGAGCTCGCCGACGACCGAGTAGGCAGAGTGGACGGAGATGGGAGGGGCGAGGCATGGCAGGAGGCGGAGGAAGGCGATGAACCTGAATTCACCAAGGAAATTGGGAGAGGAATCAGTAGCGGAAGCAGCAGCCGGCGGTTCGTCGTACATGGCGGTGGGCCGGTGGCTACCATCCTAGCGACTGGAGGGAGTTGTAGCAGAGGAGGTAGAGCTTCGAAGGGGAGCCATGGCGCTCAGTGCCGGCCGGCTGCGTGGCTGCCGTTTCGACAGCGAGTAGCTGCGGGCCAGGTGGTTCGGTGTTCCCCAATTGACTGTTTGGGAGAGCTTCTCCTTAAGGGGTGGTTTTGGATAATGGGAAATGAGAGATGGTTAGGGATTGGGAAATGATGCCTGAGGGAATGAAGGGTTGAGATTTAATGTGATGAGAAATGAAAGGTCTTGATTTCTCAGCTAATTTCCTATCTCTATCCCGATGCCCATTTCCGTTCCAAACGCCCCGTAACGGGTTAGATAGACATCTCCGAAGTGACCCAAACCTAAATAGAAGTTGATTTTGCCCCGTTCGGTTCCTCCTATAAAACACCCTCTAAAGTTTATACCCCTCTAAAGTAAAAGAATCTTACTATTTAGGGGTACTAAATAAAATTATTGCAAAACCTTTCTGCAGACGGGGTTATTTTTCGAGACGAATCTAACGAGCCTAATTAATCAATGTTTTGACACAGTGATGCTACAGTAACCATCGTCTAATCGCCGCTTAATTACCCTCATTACGTTCGTCTCGCGAAATAGAGGAGGTCCTGGACTTAGTTTTGTAATTTGACTTTGTTAGTATACATAAATCGTGCCGGCATCTTTGATGTGACTGTACAGCACCCTCTAAAGTGATCCAAACGGGGCTTTCTTCAAAATAACAGACAAAAATGCTCATCTCCAACAGAGGACTAAAAACAGCCATACCTTCTTCCTCCTCGGGTCCCGCCGCGTCGCCGCGCCCGCGCCGTGCCGCCGCGCCCTCGTCGGGGACCCGCGCCGCCGTCCGCCTTCCCGCGAGCTCGGCCTCCGCGCTAGTGCGCCCATGCCCGCTCCTGCGCCGCTGCGCTGCTGCGCCTGGGCCCGCGCCCGCGCAGCACCACCGTCGAGAGCCTCCTCCGTCTCTTGCTGCCTGTCCTCTCTTCCCTCCCGGCCCGTGTTTGAGCTCTCGAGACGGCGAGAGTGAGAACGAGAACGAGCAGAGAGGAAGATGAACAGGAAAAAAACGATTTGGTGGATGTGGGTCACGCGACGATGTACTCATTTGTGGGTGGCGAGGCGGTCGGCTCAAAAAATGGGTATGTTGTTTGGGTGTTTCGTTAGAGACAATTTTTGTATGTTTTACTACACATTTCGTGTGTAAGTATCAAAATGGACTATCCGTTAGAGATAGTCTAACCGACTACCCAAATATGACTTATACCTCAAAATGAGTTCTAAAACATAAAAAAATGAGTGTCCAACTGACGACCCAGATGTACATCCAAAATGGAAGCTGTCTGCCCCCCCCCCCCCCCCCCCCCCCCCCCCCCCCCCCCCCCCCCCCGCGTGAAGCACAAATGGGGCAGCTTCCCCCGCGCCCCATCGCTTCCGCGACGCCCTCCTCCCCAGCTCCGGCCCGCTGCATCTACAGCTCTGGCCGGTCGACCTCAAGGCGATGGCGGCTGCGTGAGCGTGAGGAGGCATGGACGACGGCAACCACCAGCATGCATGGACGACGGCGACGAGCCCCTTGTCCAGGAATCCGCCGCGAAGATCGTCTCCGGCAGTGGCCCCGCCATCCGATCGGCGTTCTTCCTCCTTCCCCGCGGATGCCGTCCCCCATCCCTGCTATCCCAGGCCCGCGAACCTGGCCCAGCCCTTGAGGTCGAGCTCACGACGGAAGGGGGCGACGCGGGAGAATGGAGAAGGGAAGGCAGCGGCGACGAGGATGGAGAAGGGAGGGCGGTGGTGAAGGAAAGGCGGTCTGGTAGAAAAAAATAGCGGGTAGGGTATTATCCCTTTCTTTGGACCGGTAACCACACCATTTAGAGCGCACTAAGCAATCCCATCTTGGCCTGTACAATGCTAGCTAGTGCACAATGCCTCTTTTACATGCCCACGTCACCATGCGAATGACACTGAATGGAAAATACACATGGGAGGCGTGAAACTACCGAATCAGCTGCGCATCAGGTCAATGATGGCGAAGTGCACCACACAATTTGAGTACTAGTTAAAATCCTCAAATGTTTCCTGTTTGGAACATTCTTGAAATTTGCGGATGCATGCCTTAACTTTCCTTTTGAAATCATCCCTCCTATGTGACCTCCACACAGAGTAAAAAGTGCAAACAAAACATCTATGTGCCCATGTGGTTGAATATCCCTCCTATGTGACCTCCACCTATGCTCTCTCTACCATCCAAGATCTCTCCTAGTGCTTATCAACAACATGGGCACATAGATGTTTTGTTTGTACTTTTTACTCTGTGTGGATGGCACATAGGAGGGATCATTTCAAGAAGAAGTTAGGGCATGTGTAGAAAAATCTCAAGAAATGTTCTAAACAGGAAACATTTGGGAGTTTAACTAGTTCTGCAATTGTGTGGTGCCCTTCACCATCATTCACCTGACGATGCTCACCTGATTCGGCAGTTTCATGCTTCCTTTGTGTATTTTCCATTCATTGTCATCCATGTGGTGCTGTTGGTCTTGTCTCGAGAGAAACTCGGCAATGTCGCCTATCCTAAAATTTCGATGGTATTAGAGGAAGCTTAACGTTAACGTGTCGACGTATCGCCCCAGACGTGGAGAAAAAATCTGAGATGGATGAAAGAGAAAGGAGTGGAGACATCTGCAAGTGTCAAGCTCAATAAGAGCTTCAAGGCGGCCGCGGGCCCGTTGGCTTCATGTGTTGTCCGGCATCCCACCGGGGTCAAACAAAGTTCCAAAGGCGAGGCTGATGCGACGTGGCGTCCGATGGCCGTTGTAAAAGTTACGACATACGATTTATGTGCTATGTGCTATAGGGTCAAAAAAATTTGTTACGAAATACGATTATGTTCACCTAGTTTGATAGCTAGCTCCTACACATGAAAATTTTTGTGGGATTGAAGGTTAGCAAAATGATATAATTAATTAACATGCATGTACCTGACATGATTAATTTTTCTGCTACGACTGGACTGGATATGAGGGCGAAACACTATGTAGATGCTACTTGGTTTGACATTTATCTTTTTCTTACCAGATAGCGAGATGACTTTGTTTCCTATACTGAGTTCTTGTGCTACCTGAGCTCAAAAAGCCGGGCAGGAGTTGTAAAAGTCGATGTAGGGACTACTTTATTTTTGCTTTGGCCATCAGATTTCTTGACAAATGTTTTGCAAGTTGATGGTCCGGAGCGTCTTTATGGTGTGGTGTTCTAAATTGTATCACGATGTGTGTGCTAATCCGCTAGAGTCGAAAAGATTTGTTACAGCATACTATGTTCCCCAATGTAGCTCGCTCCTATATATACATGAAAAATCTTGAGAAATGAAAGGTTAGCTGTAAATAGAAATGGTATAATTGTTTTGCTAGGACTTGATTGGATATGCGGGTGAAACACTTTGTGATGCTACCAAGTTTGACATTGTCTATTTCATAGTGAGATGACTTTGTTTCCTATACTGAGATCTTGCACTATCTGGGCTCATAAATTTGGGTAGGGGTTGTAAAAATCGATGCAGGGACTACTTTATTTTTGGTTCCTCCATCGGATTTCTTGACAAGTGTTTTGCAAGTTGATGCTCCAGAGCGCCTTTATGGTGTGGTATGGGCACAGTGTTAACTTTTAAGCCCCCGGGATGGAAAATGGGAGAAATTCATTTCCATAGTTTAAGCGGGATGTGTACATATTTGATGATTAGGGTTAGTGTATGTTGGAGAGGAAAACCATTTCTACCCGCAAAAAAAAGAAGAAGAGGAAAACCTTTTCTATTTTCAATATATTAGGAGAAGCGGCGCTTGACAGCATCCAGTTTCCAAATTATTTGGGTCTGAATGAAATTATACAAAGGTAAAGACATACATATCATTTTATAAAAATAATTATAACAAATAATAGGGTATTTTTTTGAGGAAAATGTTTGGATCTTCAGCTCAGCCTGAGCACCTTATTGGCGCATCGGCTCATGTGGAGGGTCTTCCCATATATATAAGCCCAGGGGATGAGGGAAGAGGTTGGGTGTTAGAGTTTGCCCTCTCCTCCCACCAGTAGCCACTGCCACAAACAAATGAAAAAAAGGAACACCCCTGTCCTCCTCGCCTTGCTCTGGCCACCGCCACCCTCCTCTCCTTGCTCCGGTCACCGCCTCTTCTTTCTCCAGCGTGGTGCGAGCTCGTCACGGCTCCTCTCCACCACTCGTGCTCACGAATTGCTATCAAGTAGCCCTCCACTGTTGGACGACGGCCTGTCAAGATTTGCCGACGAAGGTGACACCAAGCGTGACGTGTTATGTTGTGATTGGTTGGTAGGTTCTTTGATCACTATTGGGGGACATTCTCTGGTAGAATTGGGTATATTAAAACTTGTACACGTAAAACACCTCGCTGGCGCTATATCTGGCCATCTGGGCCGGGTTAAAAGGGTCGGTCCGAGGTCCGGCCATTTTGGCTCGGTCCGAGCATGACACGGCCTGGACCATAGAAGGGTCGTGTCAGCATGAAGCCCGACTAGGGCCGTGCTTTGGCCTAGTCTCAAGCCTGTCGTGCCAGCCCGAGCACGGCCTGTGAATCGAAGCCCATCAGGCCTGCCATGATGGCCCACTAATATAAGCACGAAAGCCGTGGCCCGGTCTGACACGATCCATTTCACCCTCCCCTCCCCCCCCCCCCCCCCCCCCCCCCCCCCAACGGTCCACTCACCCTATATAAATAACACCCCACCCCCTGGCCAAACCCTAGTCCTCATTTCTCTCCTCCTCCGCGCCGCACTCGCCCTTGCCTTTCCCCTCCTCTCCCTGTCCCCAAACCCTAGCTCCGAGCCACTGCATCTCAACCTCACCGGCGGCTATTCAGGCACCACGCCACCACCCACTGTCTGGAGCCTCTCCTCTCGCACTCGTTCTCTTCTCATGGAAGCTGATAGGGTAGTGCTTCGTCGCTGCCGGTAGCCTCAGACACTTGCTGTACCACCAGATCTGAGTCTGCTCGGTTCTGGTAGCAGATCCAGCATCATCAACAGCTTCGTCTACCCCGACAGTGGACGGCGGCGGCTCCATCAATGATGATCTTCGCACTCAAGGTCTTCAGGGTGCTTCCTTCCCTTTATTTCTCTACATCATTATCTCGATCCCAGCCTCCTTTCTTGTCTCGATCGATCCTCTTTCTTCAACCCATCGTCTTCCTCCTGATCTAGATCTAGACGAGGCCTCCCCATTCCTACCACCTAGTCTCAACAGAGAATTGATGTTCCCTCGCAGCCCAACCGCTGATCGGAGGAAGGCCACCCACGCTCTCCCTACCATCCAACCTCTCTCCTATGGCATATCAACCACATGGGGCCATCATGTCCTTCTATCCACAGCTTCCCTGCCACCGCCCGCCCGGTTGGACGACAGTCGCTTCACGCCATGATATCGCGAGGCATCGGTGCCCCACCAAACTGCCAATGGAGGAAGAGGAGGAAGTTGGCGCGCTGAGGCCACCATCCTCGATGGAGAATATGGTTATTTGAAGTGTCATAAACATACAATGTTTGTTTATGTGTCTTAGCAACATGGAGACTCTGGTGACAGGTGACACACACGAGCAAACGTATAATAGAAATGTGTGGACCACTTATTTGTAACCACACATATGACATCGCTTGGCACCCAACGCTCGCTTGCGGTCAGGACATTTTCTTTCGTTTCTTGTTATATGCAGTACAAGATTGTTATATAAGCATACTATCTTGCTTTATTTCCTGAAATTAAATGTGGTCATTTTTCCTTTTGCAGTGATGGACGCTATTTCAATGAAATAATGACCTTCCCCCAGAATTATCCCAGCAGCCCGCTATCAGTAAGATTTTCCTATTGAGATGGGGCATCAAAATGGCGAGCTCTTCCCAGCTGTCTGATTTTCATATATCTTTTTTTTTGTTATTTCAGTATTCTGATAGTGCCTATTATGTTGAGTTCTCAGTATATCCTGATGGACGTGTGCGCATTTCGATTCTGCACCCACACCTGGTGAGGATCCCAATGGACATGAGCTTGCAAGTGAACCGTGGACACCAGTGCACACTGCACACGGTAGGGACATTCATGGCAACACGGGTGTTTTTGTAATGTTTGATCCGGAAGCTACACTCCCATTCTTATACCTCTAATTAAAGCAGCTTTCAGCAAGGCACCAGTGGTCTAGTGGTAGAATAGTACCCTGCCACGGTACAGACCCGGGTTCGATTCCCGGCTGGTGCAATGGTTCTTTTTTTTTTTTGGAAGGATGTTGCCGGCGAGGTGCCCCTCGACGCCGCGAGGCATATGAAGAGCCATGTCGCGGCCTGGTTCAGCGTAGCTCTGCGCGTCCACCACCACCACGTTGTGGAAGTTAACCAATCAAACGATTTCAATCACAAACACAGCGCGCGTGCCGCCGACCTTGAACTTCTTACCGCAGCACTTCACACAGGCCAGTCGTAGTCGTTAATCGCGTATTTTTATCCGACAGAGGGACCGCTGGCCCAGGCGTCGTAGTCGTTAGACCAGAGAGGGAATAGACCAAATCCCTTCGAACTGGCAGAGACATCAGTTCCTTGTTTTTTGTTTTGTTCTGCTCGCCGATTCAAAGAGAGTAAATTTCATCAATCACCTGCGGCAACAAAAGTAATAGCTAGTGCTGGATCAGCGGCCAAGCAGAGCGTGGATCATAGCTGCTTATTGTAGCTGGCTATTCTTCTAAAAAAAAAGGAATCCTGAATTTCTGCAACAGATGATTATACTTTCACGGATCAACCATAGGAATGCGGTAAAGCTTCTCGGTTGTTACTTACAAGTTGAAGTTCCCATGTTCATCTACGAATTCATCCCAAATGGAACGTTGGATCTGGCACATGGCACATTCAAAAACAATCCATTTCATTGGATGGTAGCCTCATTACCCCAGTATCTGGACTCGCCAGCATCCCCTCCCATACTTCAGGGAGATTTTATCTCCAAACATTCTCCTATAGGTAACAAATACATATCAAAACTTAATGATTTTGGAGCATAAAGAATGCTTCCAAAGGATGAAATACAGTTTATGACAAAGATACAGAGAGTTTTGGGTTATTTAGTCCCTGAATACTTACAAGTGTGTCAAGTAGCAACATAGAAGAGTGATATTTATAGTTTGTAGTCATTCTTCTAGAGCTAATTACAAGGAAACAGCGATTTATTCTGAAGGTACTGAAGAAAAGAAAAGCCTTCTATTGGTAGATGATAAATAGCATAAATATTCTGTAAACAAGAAAAGTTTTCTTTTGGCTCCAGAATTCGCAAAATGAATCACAAATTTGTCATGATTTGGAATGTCACCACAGGAACCTTCTGACTTCCAAGCTATGAAGGCACCAGACTCGCAAATCAGGCTTTGAGAAATAAAAGGAAGCTCCGAAGTTGATATGTAGGTACTAACATCATAAATAATGTCATGTATCACCAATATAAGGAACACACAATGAAAGAAAGAAATAAAAGAACATCAAACAGGAGTAGTCAGTGTCAATACCTTGTCATGAGGCTTGAGAGTGAAGCAACTATGTCCATGGAAGAATCAATCCTTGCGACGTCTGCTTTGACAAAATGAGAAACCAGTAATCGACAATCCAAATTAACGAAATGCACGGATGTTTTTGAGACCTGGAGGTGTCACAGACAGACAGAGAAAGGCTGCACTTCGCTAGACAGATACATTAGCAGGCATTACGATTAGGCTCAACATTAGAAAAGGTGCACAAGGTCGACTCATTGTTGCTTCATGAGATGACAAGCAACTTATTCATTTTTGTTCTAATAAAAAAGAATTGGCAACACATAGTTTATTGCGGTAACACAATTTTTGGGGTAAAGTACAAAGAAATGAGACTCAAAATACCAACAAATTTAAAAATATATTCAGAGATAATCGTGGACCTTATGCTATACAACAAAATCCTACATACTTACTCATACAAGATGCATAGTGTTGTACAGTATCCGCGTAAAAAAAATGAATAGACCATTTGTTTCAAGGGGTCAAAATGAACTGTATCAGTGAGCAATATCCAATAAAGTTACAGTTCATTTCTCAAATGATAAGCTAAAACAATATGAAACGTGAAGAGACTGTCAGATGAGATGAGAGGTCTTTTCTGCCACAGCAACATGAAATCATTACACATCCTTCCTCGAATAAAGAACAACAGAAGACTGAAGGTCTCTGTCAACCTTGAAGTGGGAGTGGAAAAATCTCCTGACCTGCCAACCAAAATAATTGTTAAAGATTTTGAGTCCTATTGTGAGGAAACAAAATACCTATCACTTGTACTTCCTCTGTTTCAAAATATGGGCATATAGTTTCTGCCACCTCCTTTCAAAATACAAGGTGCGCGCGTGATTCTCCTTGATCCTTGCTAATTTTCTTTCCCTCTCAACAATATGAGAAACTGGGTGCTATGGGCATTTCTCTCTACCATTCTCTTGATTTCATATGCCCTTAATCCACGTGCCCAACCAGAATACAGCTTATAAAAAGAAACAAAGGTACTGGTATACGATAAATCATGCAACAGAGTGCTACTCATGTATTTCATTAGGAAACAATCTGAACTTGTAATTGAAGTAAAATATTAGCTTGTGGAATTCAACAAATGATATCTTATTGTATTCTCTATCTTAATTTTGACTAACCAAACTTGCTCCCTTGCGCTAAAAAATCCTCAGCAATTGCAAGCAATGCAGAGCTTATCTTATATATGTAAACCCTACATGCTGATTGAGACACTATTAACTCAACTATAATTCTATGGGAACTATTAACTCAAGGGGCTGGGAGGGTCTGCACTTCGAGCCACCACCCGCAATATTGGTCAACTGGACTCCAACATGAACCCGCACAAAAGGAAGAGCACATGATGGGTAGGGCAATCTATGAACCTTCTTAGTCTTAACTGTGCAGGCTAGAACACCAACCTCATCAAGACAAGGGCAATCTAAATCATATTTTTTTAAAGGAATCTAATAAATGTGTAGTGCAGGCTATTCGAGATTCAACATCATAGTAATGTATTGAACTGTGATAAAGAATAAAAAAGACACAAATTTCGAAGGCAAGATTGCAAATTACCTCGACAAAGGAATTTTGAAGAAGAACATGTCTTTCTTCAGACTCAAATAATACAATATGACTGAATGAAGATAGATTTCCGAAAATCTCGCCCACAAAATCAGATGGGCTCGTCAGAAAACGATCAGACTCATCCAAGATCCCTTTGTTATCACTGAGGACATGGAAATTAAGCAGGTGTGAATATATTTACATGCGCAAATGTAGTACGAATGGCTCAAGCTCCTTAAGTAGACAGAACAAAAAAATAACCACCTAGGAGTGCAGTCCAAAAAGCGCATAGGTAGGTTGTAATGTAAACTGGAGTAGTAAGGTGTCGAATGACAGGGCATGAGGAACATGACACTCTTCACTCTACCATCATGAGCTTCTTTTGACAAATGAAACATAACATCTTCAGTTCCTCTCTGCCACAGTTAAAGTTGAGTCAACAGACAGGAAATAACGACAAAGCAGCAGAAGGATTCCAAGTAGCAGCAAAACATTTCAAAAGTGACATAGCAAAATCTTACCTGATGGAATAAGGACATATATAAGGCCATGGGAACGTTGGTTAAGATAAGAAGGATAACAGAAAGTTGCAATCTTGAAAAGCGTCCTCTTCCCTCCAGATTCTTGCCCTTGACTTGTGACATTGTAGCTAAGCAGTATCCTGAGAACATCAATGCTAAAGGTAGCACCGGAAGAACAAATCTGTGGCATTTAATCTATTTTCATCATACTAGGCACATAATGAGATACTAACTTATTACAAGAAGACTGTATATACAAAGTGAATACCTGAACTCTTTGTGTCCAAGTATGCTATAAACCCCTAATACCCAGGCGATTAGACCTGAAATCCTCCATTCTCGCGACTTAAAAATGCCACATATAGCAAAGGGCAGGAATGTCCAAATCATAGATGGAAAACCCTGTGTGAAGTACCAGTGGAAGACGTGTGTTCCATAATAGTCTCCTCCAGAAGAAAAGAGGTTAAATTTCAAAAAGTTAAGTGGTACTATGACCTGGGAGCCATACATCCACCAATCAAGGAATGTTGTTACAGCAAGGACAATGGCCCTGCCCAAAATAAAGAAAAGTAGAATATTCATCGGAGTACGAAGAGCAAAAGTGACATTAAAAATGAAACCAAAGAGACCAGAAGAGGAGCATAATAGTAGAAGGTGAAAAGGTTGACATGGGAAAATTTTCAAATGTCAGATTGGTGCATGTGTAGTGCTAATTCGTTTTTTTTTAATGGAATAAGATGGAAAGGTGGAATTCAAGAAATCCTAAACATGAAACGAAAAATGCAAGCTGATATGAACTTTGACAACAACTTCTTACCCTATTGGAATGACCTCAAGACAGACAAATCGGCATTTTGATTTTATCTGAATAAAGTCCAAAAGACCAACATATAGCCATGTTATTGCACTTGTTGGCCGAATGGCACAAGATAAGGCTGCTATAATTAGAGCCACTTTTCTCGATGAAGCACTTTGGTTGGCAGTAGCTTGCTGTTTTGAAACAACTGAGGCTCCCTTGGAAGACTCCATTGCAGAAAACCAGTAATAGAGTCCAGCAACAGTCAAAACGGTCTCCAAGCTGTTTGATAAAGTCCGTGTTATGCAGAAAAACATGAACCAGTTGACCAACTGGGAAAATAACTGCAAACGGTCTGTTAAGGTCACAATCCACCAAGTAACTGCAAATTCTTATTCATTCGCGAAAGAAAACAAAAAACATAAATTTAAATATCTGAGCTTAAGGATACTGTCCACTGGGCAACCTGGACATTAAAAAGTAGTCTGGAAAGCCTATACAAGTATAGATCTCCAACAGATGAAAATATTGATTGCAGAAGACGTGGAGCCGTCATCTGTGGGTACAAAAACCAAATAAACAGATAAGGACATGCTCCCTAGCAGCTTCTGAAAAAGATGAAGTCAACAAAAACGCAGAGGACCAACATCCCGAGTTATGGATTTTTGGAGACATGATTCTGAGAAAGGTCATAATATGTTTGCAACTTGGTTGGAGCCATCACTACGAATTCCAGATATATGTAGCAAGAAGCTGGTATCACTAATAGTTTCATCTTTTGAGGGGAAATACCCACGAGAAGTTTCGTCCCTCAACAGCAATCTCATGAAACGTACCGCTAGAAGTAATGGCACCTGGCAAAATTCTAGGTACATGCGAGATTGACTCATAATCCTAAACGATTTTGATTTTTTTTTCGACATGGGCATTGCCCCTTTCCATTCGTAACGGAAAGAATAGTCACAGAGTTTGTTACAACCCAGAATTCTTACAGATAAGAAAGCCTCTACAGCATAAGACCGGTCTAATAGTGCACAAACCGCTTACCATAAACCATGGAGTATCCAAGTGAAGTAACGCCAGAATCTTGTAAAGAGCAGCAAAGATGAAGGGATGGAGGTAACTTCTCAGACCCCGCTGCCACTCCCATGTAAGGTGGCCATACCTGCAACCAACAACAAGTCATTCCGTGGCAATTCGACATTGAATTTCCAAGAAGCGTAAGAGTCCATTTTCAGAACGAATCATCTCGTTCGCTAGAGTCGAGTGGAAACTGGAACATGGATCCAATACCCAGTTCAGTCTAAAAAGACATTCGCGAGACAAGGAACTGCGGCGAGTTTATTAGCTTACCCGAAGGCGATGCGGTGAGCGACCTCGAGGCACTGCCAGTGCTCGTCGGGGTTGAAGTAGGTGCGCACCAGCAGCGCGTTGGCCGCGCGGAACGCCAGCGCGAGCGCCAGCACCCTCCGATCTGATACCAGCGCCGCCCACGGAGGTGTACGCCTCGGCTTCTCCTGCGAAGGGGATGAGTTGGGTTCGCCTACACCGGCCACCGGCGGCGAGCCGGCGGTTTGAGATCGCCTCCGGTGGCTCATGACGGTTGGCTCATGACGGCGAAGCGCGCTGGTTCCTTCTCGCTCCCGGGCGACACAGCGTCACAGCCTACACAGTGCAGGCCGGGAAGAGGACTGGAAACGAACTTGTGGACTGGGCCGCTAAATCGAGCCTTGCGACTAATGGCTTAAGTGGGCTTGATTCGATACCGGTCCATGAAACTTCCAATCTGTATCCGTTGTCTCGCTCTCGCTGTTGTCTCTTCTGCCTGAATAATTACTAGAAAACCAAGCAAGACCGAAAATTTTATATAAATGCCCGACCAACCTTCCTATTCTCCTCCTTCATCATCCTCCCGCGACCCACCGCCACCGCCGCGGCATCTCCCCCTCCTCCTCTTCCTCGCCGCCATCCTCTCGCCGCCGCCGTCGCATCTCTCCCTCCTCTTCCTCGCCGCTGGCCGGATCTCCCCTCTTCTTCCTCGCCGCTGGCCGGATCTCCCCCCATCCCGGCGCTCCCCTTCTCCTCCCCGTCGAGGCGGAGCGGGGGCCAGGGCGCGACGAGGCAGAGCGGGACCGGGGCGTGGGCCGAGGCGCAACGGCGGGCGGTGGCAGAGCTCGTTGCGAGAGGAGGAAGACGCCGATGAAGAAGAGGTACAATGTTTGGTCGTCCTTTAGAGATTGAATTTTTTTTGTCTTGTATATTTAAGCTATCAACATCCAATTTGAGTTTTAGGTCTCATGGATCGTTGGAGATAGCCTTAAGATAGTCTTAGAGTATCTCCAACAGCCTCAGTAAAACAAATTGAATAGCTAAAAATAACAAAACTAGGATAAAAATTGGATCCAACTGTCTCTCCAAAATCCTCTAGCTATCTAAGATCTGTAAGAGATCCCCATAAAATTGGCCTCATAAACTTGTTTTAGGAGCAACAAAAAATTATAAGAGGCAACTTTTCTTCCCTCCTCCAACAGTTCCCCTTAAAAGTAGATCAAAACACTTATGTTTAGGCCACATCAGCATTTGAGGTCACAAAAATATTAATTCCATTGTAAAAAGAAGGAATAGAAGCTCTAATTTTTTCCTTGTTTGTAGCTACAAATAAGGAGAGTTTAAGGGCTATGAAAAAACTTTGATTTAAGGGGGGTTTATGGTTAGATGCAAGTCGGTATCCAGCCCCCTCCGCTAGCCATTTTTCGCGAGCCCCTCCACTCGCCATCCCCTCCCCGCGCGCCCAGCACGTCCTCCCTTAAATACATTCTCCATGTGTACTGCATAAAGTCCAACTGGAACAGCCTGAATGATGAAAACATTCTATGATTACTCATGCCAGTTGTTTCACTCCGTCGTGAGCTAGTATAGCATTGGGCATCTCCAGTTGTTCATCCGTGTGTGTGTGTGCGCGCGCTCGCGCGCGTGTGTGTGTGTGGGGGGGGGGGGGGGGTGCGTGTGTGCTCTGCGCTCTCCTGCTTGAGAAAAAAAAACACTATGCCGATGCTATTGGGTTTGACATTGTCCTTTTGTTACAAGATGGCGAAGATGTTTTCCTATACTAAGTTCTTGCGCTACCCAGGCTCAAAAATCCAGGCAGAGGTTGTAAAAGTAAGCAGGGACTACTTTATATTTTTGGTTCCGTCATCGGATTTCTTGACGAATGTTTTGCAAGTTGATGGTCTAGGGTGCCTTTATGGTGTGGTATTGCACACCACAATGGTGTAATAATCATTACTGCTTCTACTACTTTTCTTTTTGCTAAAATTTAGGTAATATTTCCTTTTGAGCTTGGTGGATTGTGAGTATAAACTTCGATAAATGAGCTTCCTGAGAAACTATGCAATCTGATAGGTTTCGCACTCCTTTGCAATTTGTATTTTTACTATCTCCTCACTATGTTTGGGACGACTACCCAAGTTCAGAGTTCAAGTGTCTTTTTCTCTAGAGTGTGTGTTGCACTTGCTTCATTAGGATTCAAGTGTGGCAACCACAAGTTTGTTTCCTATACTGAGTTCTTGCGCAACCTCGGCTCAAAAAGCCAGGCAGGGGTTGTGAAAGTCTATGAAGAGACTACTTTATTTTTTGGTCCCGACATCAGATTTCTTGACAAATGTTTTGCAAGTTGATGGTTGAGAGTGACTTTATGGTTTGTGTCCTAAATTGTATCACGGTTTTTGTGCTATACGCTAGAGTCGAAACAATTTGTTATGACATACTATTTTGTTCCCCCAATTTGATAGCTGGCTCCTACATATAAAAAGTCTTTGAGGAATTGAAGGTTAGATGTAAATAGCAGTGGTATAATTAATTTACATACTTCTACCATACCTCTACCGACGTGACTAATTGTTCTGCTAGGACTGGACTGTATTTGCGGGTGAAACACTATGTAGATGCTATTGGATTTGACATTGTCTTTTTTTTACAAATAACAAAGATGACTTTGTTCCCTAAACCTAGTTCTTGAGCTACCTTGGGTCAAAAAGCCAGTCAAAGGTTGAAGTCTATGCCTGGACTACTTTATTTTTGGTTCACTCATCGGATTTCTTGACAAATGTTTTGCAAGTTGATGCTCCAGAGCGCCTTTATGGTATGATGTTCTAAACTGTATCATGATTTGTGTGCTATCCATTAGAGTCAAAAAGATTCCTTCCCCAATTTGATAGCGGGCTCTTATACACGAAAAGTCTTGAGGAATAAAAGGTTAGTTGTAAATAGCAGTGATATAATTTATTGACATATCCCTACATGACGTGATTGATTGTTCTGCTAGGGTTGTACAAGATATGCGGGCGAAACACTATGTGGATGCAACTGGGTTTGACATTGTCTTTTTCTTACCAGATAGCGTAGATGACTTTGAGCCTGTTCGGAGGCTCTAAAAATTAGTGGAGAGAGAAAAAATTCTTACCATTTAAGAGTACTAAACAAAGTCTAATTACAAAACTAACTGTAGAACCCCTATGCTAATTCACGAGACGAATCTAATGAGGGTAATTAAGCCGTGATTAGAAGATGGTTACTGTAGCATCACTGTTCTAAAACATAGATTAATTAGGCTCATTAGATTCGTCTCGCGAATTAGCCCTAGGGTTGTGACATGGGTTTTGTAATTAGACTTTGTTTAGTACTCCTAAACGGTGCCGACATTTTCTCTCTCCGCTAAAAAAATTGGCTGCCGAACAGGGTCTTTGTTTCCTATACTGAGTTCTTACACTGCATGGGCTTGAAAATCGGGGCAGCGGTTGTAAAAGTCAATGAAGGGACTACTTTACTTTTGGTTCCGCCATCGGATTTCTTAACAAATATTTTGCAAGTATGGTCTAGAGCGCCTTTATGTTTTGTTCTTTTAAATTTATCACGATTTGTGTGCTATCCGCTAGAGTCAAAATGATTTGTTACGACGTGCGATTATGTTCCTCCAATTTGATAGATGCCTCCTACGCATGAAAAGTCTTGAGGAGTTGAAGGTTAGTTGTAGATAGCAGTGGTATTATTAATTTCCGTACCTCTACCAGACATGATTAATTGAGTTTGCTAGGACCAGACTGGATATGCTGGTGAAACACTACGCGAATGCTACTGGATTTGATATTGTCTTTTTTTTACCAGATAGCGACGATGACTTTGTTTTGTATACTGAGTTCTGCACCATATGGGTTCAAAAATCTGGGCAGCAGTTGTAAAAGTCGATGCAAGGACTACTTTACTTTTTGTTTCGCCATCGGATTTCTTGACAAATGTTTCGCAAATTGATGGTCCAGAGCGCATTTATAGTTTGTTGTTCTAAATTGTATCACGATTTGTGTGCTATCCACTAGAGTTGAAATGATTTGTTACGACATACGATTATGTTCCTCCAATTCGATAGCTTGCTCCTACAGATGAAAAGTCTCGAGAAATTGAAGCTTAGTTGTAAATAGCAGTCGTATTATTAATTTACGTACCTCTATCTGGCGTGATTAGCTGAGTCTGCTAGGACTGGACTGGACTGGATATGCGAGCGAAACACTATGCAGATGCTACTAGATTTGACATTGTCTTTTTCTTAACAGATAGCAAAGATGACTTTGTTTCTTAAACTGAGTTCTTGCGCCACCTAGGCTCAAAAAGTCATGGCGGGGTTGAAGTCTATACATAGACTAGCTACATTAACTTTTGTTCCATCATCAGATTTCTTAACAAATGTTTTGCATGTCGATAGCTGGCTCCTATACTGATAAATCTTGACGAATAAAGGTTAGTTGTAAATAGCAGTGGTACAATTAAGTGACATACTTCTACCAGACGTAATTAATTGTTCTACTAGGATTGGACTGGATATGCAGGTGAAACACTATGCGGATGCGATGGTGCATGTGTCAGCATACGTCAAGTAGTTGGGGCCTCACTGGTTGTTGATGAAGCAAGGCCGTACATGACAGCTGCTATTGGATGATCGAATTTGCAATTTGGACCAAACTTACACATTCCATAGCGAGAATAGAAAGTGCATATGGGCTCTCTTGGGCGTAGTGGTAGGGCGTAGTGGTAGTTGGATTGAACTCAAAGCACAGTTAGGAACATGAATTGTTTGATCCTTGGGATGATGGAACTCGCATACAACACCAAACTTACAATCTTCGGTCTTCATATAGAACTGATATTCGGGTTGGTCAGGTCTGTCTGAAAATATATTTTCCCTTTGTACTGCATAAAGTCCAACTGGAACAGAGCCAGCCTGAATGATTAAAACATTCTAGATTACCCATGCCAGTTGTTTCGTTCCGTCGTGAACCAATATAGTATTGGGCACCTTCAGTCGTCCGTTGCTGGTCGTCTGAGGATGAGGAACCAATCTGCGCAATATAAGAACTCCATGTGCAGTATTTGAGTCTCTCTCTCTCTCTCTCTGTGTGTGTGTGTGTGTGTGTGTGTGTGTGTGTGTGTGTGTTTACTCTGTGCTCAACTCCATGTGCTCACTCTATTATTTCCTATACTGAGTTCTTGCGCTGCCTCGGCTCAAAAAACCGGGCAGGGATTTTAAAAGTCAATGCAGGGACTACTTGATTTTTTGTTTCGCCATCGGATCCTTTGACGAATGTTTTGCAAGTTGATGGTCTAGAGTGCCTTTATGGTGTGTTATTGCAAACGGCGGCGTATAATCATTACTGGTGAGACTATTACTTTTCTTTTTGCTAAAATTTGGGTAATAATATTTCCTTTTGAGCTTTGTGATTGTGAGTATAAAACTTTGATAAATGATGTTCCTGAGAAACTGTAATGCAATCTGTTAGGTTTTGCAATACTTTGCAGTTTGTATTGGACTATCTCCTCATTGTGCTTGGTACCACATTATTCTCAAAGGCCACATGAGGAAGTCACACACATGACATCCCTACCGAATCAGACCAAACCCTAGACCAGAAGAACATCAACAAGAAAAAGACTCGATTCATTCATACCTATCATAGCATCTCCACTGAGACAATAATCCCTGCCGAATCAATCAAACCTAGCAAAGCATCCCTAGAAATAATCATCCCTGCCAAATCAATCATACCTACCAAAGCATCCCTACCAAAACAAGACCGACTCCAAAACAAGATCTATTCCGGAATCCGGCCGGACTCAATAGAGACAAGTACAAGAACAAAATAAACGAGAAGGGAAAGTGCACGAGAATGGGAGAGGAGCAAGAGAGGGTAGACGCCTGGAGAACCTACCAATGCCGATGAGGACTGCGATGCAGCGGCAGCAGGGACAGCGAGCTAACCCTAGCGGTGGCGGCGTGAGGTAGCGAAAATGTAGATACTGCATAACTCTGGCCTGTGTAGCCCCAGATAATGCAGAAGGAGCCCCTTAGCCTCACCGCCGGAGTTCCCTAGCGGCGTGAGGTGGCTTGTTTGTTTGGTTCCCCTCCTTTTCCTCACCGCCGGCCGGATCTCTCCCCCCCCCCCCCCCCCCTCCTCTCCTCGCCGCCGGCTGGATCTCCCCCCACCCCGGCGCTCCCCTTCTCCTCCTCGCCGAGGCGGAGCGGGGGTCGGGGTGCGTCGAGGCGGAGCGGGGCCGGGGGCCAGGGCGCGCCGAGACGGAGCTGGGCGGGGACCGGGGCGAAGCGGGGGCGAGGGCCAGGGCGTGTCGAGGCGGAGCGAGGGGGGGGGGGGGCAGGCGCGTCGAGACGTAGCGGGGGCGAGGTTCGGGGCGCGCTGAGGAGGAGCGGGAGCCGGGGCGCGACGGTGGGTGGTGGCAGAGGTCGTCGCGAGAGGAGGAAGGCGTCGAGGAAGAAGAGGTACAATGATTTTTGGTCTTCCTTCATAGATTGAAGTTTTTTGGTCTTGTATACAGGGTTTGCATAACCGGTAAACCGGTTTTCGCGAAAATCGGAAAAACCGGTCCGGTCCGGTTTACCCGGTAGTCCGGTTTTCCATTTCAAATTTCAAAAAAATTGAAATTTTGAAAAATTTTGAAACAAAAAATACAACTAGATCGAATTTGCAATCCAACGGTGAAAACCATTTACGTAGATTCAATCATTTCATGTGCCTAAAAAATCGCGAAAGTTTCTGAGTAGAACAAGAAAGAAAAAAAGGAAAAAAACTTTTTTATGAACCAGCAACCTTCCTCGATTTTTTCGACAGGCCAAACGATCGAATCTACGTGTTTAGTTTCCACCATTGGGCTGCAAATTGCATCTAGTTTTTTTACATATTTTTTGTTTTATTTTTTGCAACTTTTCATTTTTTTTGCATTTTTTCTATTTTTCCTCTTAAACCGGTTTACCAAAATTCAGGTCCGGTTTACCGGAATTTTCGACCGGTTTACCGGTAAACCGGTCCGGTTTTTCGGAAATTCGACGTTTTTTATTCAAATTTTGTCATTTGAACTTTGATCCGGTTTTCGACCGGTTTTCACGGTTTTTCCGGTAACCGGACATCTCGGTCCGGCCCGGTTTTTCCGGTCAAAACGAAATTACAAACCTTGCTTGTATATTGGAGCTATCAACATCCAATTTAGGTTTTAGGTTTCATAGACCGGAGATAGCCCTTCACCGACAAAAAAAATCTTAGGAGCCTAAGACATAGCAGGGATTAGGAATGGCAATTCGGGGCCGAGTTTTGGGTACCCGGTGGGTACCCGACCCGATGAGGCCGGGCATGGGGCTGACTTTGCACCGTGCCCGACTCGAACAGAGTCAGGGCTGAGACGGGTATTTTTTTCCTGCCCGCGGGTGCCCCGTCGGGTACCGAAAATATTTTTTTTTGAGCTAAAGTACTCTGTTGACATAACTTTCAGCCCACCTGTCACGGCAGCACGAATCTTAGCCTGGCCCAAAAAGGAGACTCGGGTGGCCTGAGGAAAGAAATGCTTCAACGCAAACCACCAGGCACCACCGCACCAGCCCCCTACCGCTTCATTTTTTTTTTGGGGCTCACCACGCACGTCGTCTTCATCCTCTTCGTTTCCTTCCCCTTCTCTCTCTCACCTGGTTCTCTACCATCTCAGGAACAAATCCATGAAATTGCTGCTAGCAAAGGACCAATCCCACAACTAGCAACAATCAGCAGACTCTTCAACTAGCTAGCAACCCATTTGTGGCATCTTTAACACCTCTCATCCATGGAGTGAACAGATCGGCGATGCTCCGTCAGCCTTCCACCTCTCGCTACACCAGCAAAAGCGTCGCTTTTCTTCCTCCCCTTCCTCCCAATGCTTTCTTTACGCTATATATGTGGTTCTGAAGAAATCGTGTGCTGGGGTGCAGCAAGGAAACCTCCGCCCGACGGGCACCCGATTCCCGCCCCGAAACCCGACGGGGCCAGGGCCCGGGTCTGGAATTCTACCCGCAGGGCCGGGGCCGGGTCTGGAATTCTACCCGATTCATATTGCGGGGACCCGCCCCGAACGGGATCTCTGCATGCTTTGTTGCACAGCGCTTCATAGCACCAAATAAACCCGTTCCCAAAATACTTTATTTTTCGGGACAGACCATCTCAGCACCTCCGGTCTTCAGAGTCCTCGGGGCGCTTTCCTTGATCTCCTCGGCCCCCATGGCGCCTGTGAGGGGCGCCAAGAAGAGGAAACGGGCGGAGAAAGCCGCGCCGGCACCGTCTCCAGGGCTGCCTTTGCCGCCGCTGCCGGACGGCGGCGATTGGTGGGACGTCTTCTTTCGCAGGATTGCAGGTCGCTTCTCGTCTCCCTCCCTCCTTGCTTGCATCCCCTGTGCTCGTTAAAGCTCAGTCATGTGTGCCCCCTTGCTTCTTTCGTTACGGTAAGCTTTATCGCAGCGGTACCTTAGGAAAGTATCTAGTTGGGTAATGCGTGCGGGCACCCAGAGATTGAGATGGTTTGCTGGTGGATCTGAATGTAGTTGCAATTGCAGTTTGTGAGCGTGAATGTGTAGCTTAATCGGTTGATTGCGCTAGATGTGCTTTGAGGGCGCCGGTGCAGAGTAGCAAGAGACATTGGAATGGTACGTTGTGGATTGAGAGCTCGAGACCGTGGCTGCTGCTGGCGATTGCTTGCTGCTTGGGTAGCATCGACTCCGTAGAGCATATTTGGGAATTCAGCGAACAATTTCCATTTCTTGTTGTTCGGTCATGTATGCTGTCTAATCCAGATCTGTAAAGCCGCCGCCACAGCGATTCGTTAGGAGATGAACATGGGTGACTATCGTTTTCCCCCACTTTTGTCAATTCAATAAAGAACGAGCCATGAGAAAGCTGATTCTCTGTGTGGTGATTGATGTTTTACGCAACAATGCCTTGAAATGTTCCTTCCATAATTGGAGTGTCCTGTTTGTTGAGCTAAATAGGAAAAGGAACGACAAATGAGGAAGAGGGAATGGTGCCATTATGAACCTGTGATTCTCCTGTACATTCTCCCTCTGTACTGCATAAAGTCCAACTGGAACAGAGCCAGCCTGAATGATTAAAACATTCTAGGATTACCCATGCCAGTTGTTGCACTCCGTCGTGAGCTAGTATAGTATTGGGCACCTCCAGTCGTCCGTTGTTGGTCGTCTGAGGATGAGGAACCAATCTGCGCAGTACAAGGGTTCCTCTCTCTCTGTGTTAAACACTATGCGGATGCTACTGCGTTTGACATTGTCTTTTTCTTACCAGATAGCAAAGATGATTTGTTTTCTATACTGAGTTCTTGCGCTACCTGGGCTCAAAAATCCCGGCAGGGGTTGTAAAGGTCGATGCAGGGACTACTTTATTTTTGGTTCCGCCATCGGATTTCTTGACGAAGGTTTGCAAGTTGATGGTCTAGAGTGCCTTTATGGTGTGGTATTGCACATTCCACAGTAGTATAATCATTACTGGTGGTTCTATTACTTTTCTTTTTGCTAAAATTTGGGTAATATTTCCTTTTGAGCTTGGTGGATTGTGAGTATAAAATTTTGATAAATGAGCTTCCTGAGAAACTGTAATACAAATACAATCTGATAGGTTTTGCAATCCTTTGCAATATGTATTGGACTATCTCCAACTATCTCCTCACTGTGTTTGGTATGACTAGCCAAGTTCAGAGTTCAAGTGTCTTTTGCTTTAGAGCGTGTGTTGCACGTGTTTCATTAGGATGCAAAAGAATCAGCAGTCAAGCGTGGCAACCACAAGTTTGTTTGAAATTTCTTTTTTTCTCAGGAGAAGATTTTGATACCACAATTCACCCGATGTCAGCTTTTATCCTGACTGCTAGACTGAGACTAATCAGTGGAATCTGAGGATGTATAATACAACCTGCATGGCTAGACTCAATCATTGTTGTATTTACATTTTTTTGAACAATCATTGTTGATTTTACATGCTATGCTAGCTAGTCGGTCATTCATATTTAACTTTGAATGGACTCTCCATATATGAGCCTGATAGTCATGATTTAAATGTTTTGTTGAATGGAAAAAAATGGTTTGTGCATAAAATTATACCCTGGGGTCCTTAATACTCCCTCTATTTTTTTATTACTGACGTTCAAACATGAGCAAGTAGTTAATTCCTGGCTCATTTTCCTTGTCTGATACGACAAGCATTCCAGAATGGAGTACAAGATATGAATATCTCTTGCAGGGGTTGGGGTTGTTAACGAGACGAAGTTATACCCTCAAAGTCATGCACTACTTATCTATCTATGAATTTTTTTAATTGAGCAAGTTTTGTTGGAGAATGCCGGGTACATATATAATAACATGTACCAAACGGTTATGTTTAGATTATATAATAGTTCATAGCTATTGTCATTTGTCCTTGCAATTCGTTCCAATTTTATAGAATGTTGTCTCAGTTTTTTTAAATTATTTGCCTTTTATAAATAGAACTTTCCTGTTCCTGATGTATAACTGCTACACATTGTATTTACATAACAACAATACTAAAATAGCCTCTGTTTGTCACCTCCACAGGACAATCCTCTTTTCCAAGAGAACACCAGAGCATGGAATCTGTCCTCATGATGTCCAGAAAGACCTTCGACTATATCTGCTCACTTGTTAAGAAGGACTTGACAACGAAGACATACGGTTTCAGAAACTTCAGGTTCGGTGACAAGACAATCCTAGGCGTGGAGGATCAAGTCGCGGTCGCTCTAATGAGGCTGACATCTGGGGAGTCCCTGCAGAACATAGGAATGTGGTTTGGCATGAATCACTCAGCCATCTCAAACATCACTTGGCGGTTCATCGAGTCTATGGAGGAGCGCGCTATCTGTCATCTAAAGTGGCCAAGCCCTGAGGAGATTGCAACCATCAAAGCAAGATTTGAAAAGATTTACGGCCTCCCAAACTGCTGTGGTGCCATTGATACCACACACATCCTCATGTGCTCCTCCGCTCAGCCAAACAGCAGAGTCTGGCTGGACAAAGAGAACAAAAACAGCATGATCTTGCAGGCTGTTGTTGATGCTGATATGCGGTTCAGAGACATTGTCAGTGGCTGGCCTGGGAGCATGGACGACTCATGCATCCTGCGTACCTCGGGCTTCTACAGGCTATGCGAGAAAGGCGTCAGGCTGGACAAGCAAATGGAGCTTCCTGGAGGGTCGTTGGTCAGGGAATACATAGTTGGAGATGCAAGCTACCCTTTACTTCCTTGGCTGATGACTCCATACCAAGAACAGGTTCTCCCGGCGGCCAAAGCTGAATTCAACAAGCGGCATAAGGCAGCTACGACGGTTGTGGAGAACGCACTGGCAACGCTCAAAGGGAGGTGGCGGGTTATTCAGGGAGAGCTGTGGAGGCCTGACAAGCACCGGCTGCCTAGGATCATCTTTGTATGCTGCTTGATCACCAACATCATCATCGACATGGATGGCACTCCAAGCAAAGAGATGCTGGTTACAGGCAACCATGACCTGGGGTACAAGCAGCAATTAAGCAATGTCGCAGATGACAATGCAGCTAAGCAGAGAGATCTGCTATCTCAGTATGTCAGTGCAGGCGAATAGGCTTCGTTAGCTTCTTAGTTTTCTCCTGTGCTTTTTGCTCCAATTAATATAGAACAACAATGAATACAAAATTGTAAGGTGAATTTTGGCAGATTCTGATATGTTATTCATCAAGCATTGATCTACTTTTTGAAGAGTGTAGACCTTTTCTTGTAAATATAGGACGTGCCTCGTCATATATATATACATAAGTTGCTATTTTCCGTTGTAAAACAGCAGGTATAATAACAATACCAAGAACTGAACCAATCAAATTGGAACAATCATAACACAAATTTCGAGAACAAGAAATACAAAATCAACAGCCAGGGAATGTTTGGAAGCAACATATATCATTCTACACATCCACAAGATACCAGACGATTCAGTTCGTCAATGCTAATAAAAAGAATGTATTATCCCTCCTCAGACATAACAAAAAGGATGATACTCCATCTCCACCACAAAGAAAAGCACAATCACATGAGAAGAGACTTGGCCAGGTGCTCTCTTGCCGTTGTTAGAGCTTGAACTAAAGTCTGCATGCAGAAAGTGATATGAAGTAAGTTAAAGGAACCAGTTTCCTTCCGTCAAAAAAACATTGTGGCCGCAGCCTACCTGCTCAGCTAATGATGTAGCGCCGTCCATTCCATGAGCTGATGACACCTTTTCAGCTATCACACTTCCTTCTGTTTCTAATACAATCCTGGAGCAAATAGTTTGACATGAATTATTATATCTTACTATTTGTGTTATTATATCTCTAAGTTTGACATGAATTATCGAATCACTTTGGTATTTCAAACACTATCATGGAACAATGTTGTCTAGTGGCAGAGCACAATGTTGCAGTAGCGGAGGTCATGTTCCAGTCTGCAAACTCCTTGAAATCAAAGATTTGGAAATCCTTCTGTTATTCGTTTCATTTTGTGTCATTTTAAAATGAATAGATGCAGTGAGACGTGTGTTTCACCCTTGGAATGTCAATGCCATTGTGCCACTGATAATTTTTTTTTTCCACCCAGAAAAAGAGGCATGCTTGGCATACAGAAAAAAGATTTTGACTTTGAGATAACTCCTGTAAATACTACAGTACCATTGTTAGTCCTAACATATTTCATTGACATTCGCCACAATCCATTCTAAAATTGCCATGAACTGGGCACATGAGCAGGTCAGGTGATTTCCAAACTAAGGTTAGGGTAAATTGTAATAAAAGAAACAAGAAGCCTTGACATCAAGTACAAAGATAAGGTTGTACCCTCCATCAACAATTTCATCGAGACACAACAGGATCAAATCCAGATTTTCAAGTGCTGTTCTTTTGTCGACAATGTTCCTGAAAACAGCAAGGTGAAAAACACGCCACATGCAATCAGCACAAGCGTATGAGCATGCAACAGAATACAGAGATCGAACAGATAAATCTTAATATTAACCATACCTTAGAAGTTGGTCAATAGCATCAGAGAATCCCTGAAGAACTGATGCTAGAATAAGCTCATTATCCTCTTCTCCTCCGGTAACAAAGAAATGCAGATCTTGAATGAACTTATACACAACAATTTGGCCGTCGAACATTACAATCTCAGCTGTTAAACAGAACAAGCAAAAATATGAAACACTTTCAACAGACAAACAGGAAATTCCAGACACATCTACAAGTTTATGGATTGTGAAATTGTTATTTTTAGGTTAATTTTGGAAGTACAAAGAAACAACAACAGGGTAGGCATGGAAAATGAAAATATAGATGTGAGAAGATGGTTTGTACAAAAGACATGTGGAAGAAGCGATCAATAATATTATTGAATAATAAAATGGCATTGCCACCACAAATTAACAGGCAAATGATCCAAAAGAACTGGACTGCTTTAACATCTAAGAACATAATTTAACATCTAAGAAGAAATTGCTCCAAACACTGAATTAATCAACCGTCCATGGAAATGTGCAATTATGCATATTAAGTCTTCTGGATCAGCATCGGCATATATAAAACCCACTCTCAATTTACTGTTTTGTTCCTATACGAATGAACAGTATAAATTACGTGTTCCAGATCCATGAATTCGCATATGCGACAATAACATTTACATACTCTAGATCAAATCAAGCTAACACATTAACACTAGTTATCAGATGACCCTTATATCCGAAAATCAGGCAGAAATTACCTTCTGTACCGGCATTAGCTTTCTGCGTCTTTGCAAAGACCGACTTCTCGAAGGCCAGCTTCGCCGAGAGCGTGGGCCAATCATCGCTGTAGTACTTGACGGCGACGCGCTTCCCTTCCGAGTCCAGCAAGAGGATGTTCTTCACCTTGGGGCAGGTCTCCTGCACCAGCAAAGGTTGAGCCCTACCGTCAACGAAACAATAAAAATTGAGGCCACCGCCATCCGCGGATCCCATCTGGCAGACCCAAACAGGTCGCGAAATAGCGAGGGAGAACGAGAATTCACGCCGCAAAAGGCGGGATCTCCGCGAAGCTGTTATCGCGCCGCGCGATGGATCCGGGGGCAGATCAAGAATCGGCAGAGCTGCGAAGACGCGTGGTAAGAGGATGGGAGAGAGGAGGAGGGCAACGTACCATTACGAGAGGCGGATGGCTTTGCCGGGGCCTGAGCCTGAGGGGAACGAACACGGCGGTCCGGATCGCCGACGGCAGCGACGCGCAGCGCGGGCTAAGCAGGGGACGGACGAGGACGACGCCGTGCGGACTAGTGAGGCGAACGAAACGGGGCGCCGTTGCGGTGCGGTGGCAGTAGTATACTAGCAGACTACGCTGGGCTTCCGGACCGGCCCAAATTGTATATGGGCTGTTCAACCAAATTGAGCCTCACTTCGACAATCTCCCAGCCCACGTCACCTGGTCCGATCACCACAGACCAAACGCCCAAATGCCGCGGAGTCGCCGAGTGAGAGAAGAAGCGTCGAGCAGAGCAGCTTGTTGACTCGCCGCGCCTTTTCCGCTGCCGAAGGGAATGGTGGGCGCCGGCGTAATGATCTCGTTCGCACAAAAGCGACTCACAACAAACATCTGGACTGAAGCTGGTCTTACAGAAAACGAAAAAGTCATCTGAAAGTGAAGCCGTAATCGGGAGGTTACTTTAGTGATTCGCAGCTTAATGCGTGCTTGACGGCTTGTCCAGATTACTGAACACTTGGACCAAATGTTCCTGACCCTTTTGGCGTTCTGGCAACGCCAAATTCCTACGCGAACGCCTTATTCGGGGCGGCAACTGGAGGCGCAACCTTCGCATGGACCCTGCGCAGAACAGAAATGAGGCCGTTCCAAACCGCTGAACATGACCAGGGTTTTCAGGGTCTAGACGCCGGTGGGTTTTATAAAGCCTGAAGCAAACAATGTAATGGCGGTACACAACTAATGGAGAGGACCAAATTAAGGAATGCGACTTAGCGCTTAACGATCGCTGAAATTGGTCAAAAAGACCGCCCAAGGCAGCCGGGGCTGCTTAGTAGCCACATCAACCCAATTTCGCGAGAAAAGACCGACCATTAGCCACTGAATCTGATCCCGTTCGTGCTGGACATGCTCGTCAGTCGTCACGCTTGTTGAATATATGAGCCCTGTCAACTTATGAGACACGAATTCAAGGTCCAGGCGTCCAGCTAATGAGCCACTGATCGATCAGTTCCGCCGCACCAACCCAAGGTGTGAAACACGGAACCGAACGCCGATCGAGCTAGGACGACAGCGGATGTAAAACTTGGGCGATCGAACGGCGGCCAGCTCCTGCACGTCAGCTCGCAACAACCCACTGTCAGCACTCGCCGGCCTTAGTTTCGTCTCCCCAACTGAAGCTTTTATTGAGGCAGGCAGCTCACTGCTTCAAGCCAGGTGTGCGTCTCTTGTTGAGCCGTTTAATCCATTCAAACCGCGGCGTAGAAAAGTTTACCGACATCTAGAACATTTTTACACCGGGGCCGAGTCCATTCCCGCACACGCTGATTTGCCTAGCCGCATATCGATCGAGCTACATAAATAGTCGTGCGCATCGTAGCATTGCGCTGCACCACCGAATATTGATCCGCCAGATCGTGGTATAGCGGCGAGCTCTAGCAAACGAGCGAGAGCTATAGCATCAATAGCCTGTATAGGCGTCGGTTCTCCGGGAAGATGATGGAGAAGGAGACTCGCGCGGCCACGGCCCACGTCCTCGTGCTCCTCTCGCGGCAGCACGGGGGCGTGGGCTCCGTGCAGGGCGGCGGCCGCTTGTTCCAGTGCAGGACGTGCGGCAGGCAGTTCCCAACGTTCCAGGCGCTGGGCGGCCACCGCGCCAGCCACAGGCGCCCAGGAGATCCCTACGGCCTTGTTGGTCGACGCCGGAAGCTGGAGGCGGAGTGCGCGGCCGGCGCGAGAGTGCACGGGTGCCCCGTCTGCGGGGTCGAGTTCGCCGTCGGGCAGGCGCTCGGCGGGCACATGCGGCGGCACCGTGTCGCGGCAGCCAACAACGCTGGGCCGGCACGCGGCTCCATGGTGGCCGTGACACCACCGGAAGCATGCACGGCGTCGGTGAAGGCGGACGACTATGGCGGGGACTGCGTCGACGGCGTCTGTTTGGAGTTGAACCTGACGCCGTCGGCGAGCTGCGCCAAGTGCCAGAAGAAATCGGGTGTCGGGGCTACGGAGCCAGGCGCGCGCAAGTTTGTGTTCGATTGCATTCTTTGATCGACAAGCTGTCGTATAGTAATAGTTTTAGCTGAACGTGACCTCCTGGTTCAGTCCATGATGGCGCCAAGTGTCTGAAGCAAAGAAATTACACGCTCAACATAATGGCGGTGGATCACATAAGGAAATTATCAAAGCAATGAGAACTGGCGCTTTAATGATTCCTGATGAAATTGGTCGAGCGACCACCGTCCACGCTGGGGCTGCTTAATAGGCCAACCCGATTCGCGAGAAAAGCTGGCTATTAGCCACCAAATCTGATCTCAGTTCGTGCTAGACACGGTCTTGCTTGTGAGGCACGAATTCAAGGCCGGTCCAGTCGTCTGTCTTCTTCTATAGGGTCACGTACGTACCCTTCTTCTACCCACCGACCAAACACGCCGCCTCCCTTCTCGATCGCCACCAATACCCTCGCCCCTGGGCGACATCGCCGCTACAAGCAAGCAACGCCTCCGCTCCCGCTACCCAACATGGCGGCGCGCAGGCGGGGCAGCGGCCCCCGCACCGGCATCTATGAGCCGATAGACCTTCGGGACAATTTCCTCATGGGCGAAAGAGAACACGAGATCCAAGCAGTTCTCTGCAAGATTCACAAGATCTACAGCGGCTTGATGATGCTCGGCGAGGATCAGGAATTATTATTGGACAACGGCGGCTTCTGCTTCGGCATCATGGATCCCGCCACGAACATCCTCCTCAACACCGGCCTCACCAAAGGCATGAAGCAGGGTGGTGTCTCGCCGCCGTCGCGGGGAAACAACGAGGAGGCGGCGTTATTGGACATGAGCAAGAGGTCGCTCGACGGTCTCGTCGCCTTTCTGGCTCGCCTCTTCCCCTACCTCCCCAACGCCGAGGCCCTGCGGTTCCTCGCCGCTGCCGATGCGGATCCGCTGGTGGCCTCCTGCTTCATCGTCTCCGGACGCGGGATGATGCGGGACTTCGACGTCTGCTCCAGCACCACTGCGGCCTTAGTCGAGGCGGCCCTCCTATGCGCAGCGGTTGCCGCCAAGCACCCAGATCCGGAGGAGCTCGTGCGAATGTGGAAGCTGCTGTCACCATACCTAGACAGCATCGAATCGCTCAACAATCCGGCCGGTACTGTCCTCCGCACGATGCAAGTGTCCCAGAGGATTGCGTTTACAGGAACAACACATACACATTTCGAACTGAGCAAGTCGTGGTTGAGCGCTCGGCGCCGGCAGAGGATTCTCGCGAACCGGATGCATCCAGCAGACGACGCGCTGCCTCCTTCCCGAGGAGCCGTGAAGCGCGTGCTCCTGGCTACAATCCATGGATTCTACCTGCAGGTGCTGGCTAGGCTGCCCACAGCCGATCCGAGCAGATATTACCGCAGCATGCTCATGGGCGGCAATTGCTACGGCCCTCTGGACCCTGTCTCCAACATCATCATCAACACCGCCTGGTTCGAGCTAAACTTCCCTGTAATTAGCAACCCAACACCACCGCACATTATGATCAGCACTGATTCCTTGTGGCGTTCTGCGTCCAGATCGCTCTATGGCCTCATATCCTTCCTGTGCACCCGCTACCCACGCCTCACACCTGAACTAGCCATGCAGCGCCTTCTGGCGGCTGGGGCCAACTTGTCAGCTGCTGATCCTAAACTTCATGATATGCGACGTAACAGTGGGCTCGGTTTTTTTGGTTGTAGAGATGGCCCATTACAGGAGAGAGCAGTTGAAGCAAGCACCCCGTCCGCCAGTGCCCAAGAGGCGTATGCTGCAGCCGCCATCGCCGCGTGCCACCCTAACCCTGCTGCTCAGCAAGAGTTTCTTGGATCGTCTGATTCGCTAGCCCTGCTTAAGGTTGCCTTTGATGTGGTGCTGAGGGATGTTGACCGCGCACTTTCCGTTGAGGATCTTTTTTTTTTTTTTTTTTTTTTTTTTTCGAAAGACCCGGATCACTTTGTGACCCGGCATATATAAATAAGAAGAAGGTGCCTCATATTAAGGGAAACGAGGCCAAACCGTACAATTATAAAAAGAAAAACTACGCTACAAAAAGAAAGGAAAAACACAACAAGGATGGAGCCTGTCACATGTTATCGTTGCCACCCCTCCAAAGTAGCTCCGATTTCACAATAACAGACATCAGCCTTTGCCTCGTGAAAGCTCCAGATCGGTTGCGCCAACCATCAAACAACCCACGCTTGTGTCATCGTTGCCAAGCTCATCGCACTCACGATCAAGCAGCTCCGACTTCCCAAAGGTAAGTGCCTGATGAGATCCTCAATGGAAGAGAAGCCTCACGACACAAAAAACCTCATCCCGCAACGTCGATGTTGCTACCGCCATGAGGACGCTCCGACTTCCCCCAAGAGGGTCATCGTTGCCTCCAAAACCAACCAAGATGTCGAAAATGATGCTTCATCGACGGTGAAGAGTAGCTCTAAAGTGACGCCTTCATGAAGGATTCGACGCCGACGGCGCCGTCGTCACCCAACCAAGCAAGCTCGGTTTGGGGTTACCCCCAAGAACTCTCTAGGAGGGAGAGGGGTGGAGCAGGAGCACCTCGGCAACGTCTCCAACAAGATCATCCACGCACAAGGCGTCGTCGTTGCCGGCATTGATAAGCAAGGTTTCCCTCGGACTCCTGAACTTTCCCACCACCACATGCCTCTGCGCCACATTCAACATCCAAATAGCAACACCAGCATTATGCTGGCCTCCGAACCAACCACCACCGGCCTTTGCATCACCTACAGGCAGCAGAGCTGAGCAGACCACCTTCAGCACCACCATGAACACAACTCTGCTGCTGAACAGCCACCTGAGCCACCCACGCGCTCAACCACTTCACCACCACAGCGCACTCTGCTGCTGCACATCCTTGCCGCACCTGCCTCGACGTGCAGCTGTAGTCGCTGCCTAGCTGCATACGCCGCGCGTACACCGATGACGATGCCGGCAGGCCCGGCACCTCGCGCGCACAAGCGCGGCTGCACCACGCACGCCATGCACGCGCGGCCGCCGCGGCCACAGTCGCTGCGCTGCCAGCCTTCGCACCACCGCTGGCCTCCATCGGAGCTGCCTCCACACCGCCTGATGAGGCCGCCGCGCCGGCCTGCCGCGCGCCCTTCGCTCATGCCGTGTCTCCGCGCCGGCCACGCGCACGCCGCGCACCTGACGAGCCCGCCGCGCCGATCTGCAGCGCGCCCGTCGCTCGCGCCGCTCCACCGAGCCTCCGCGCCGGCCATGCGCACCGCACCGATGAGCCACCTCGCTGGCCATGCGCACGCCGTGCACCCGACGAGCCCCCGAGCCGGCCCACCATGCCGGATCCACTACCGGACCGCCAGATCCGGCGGCCGGGGCACCGGATCCGCAGCCAGGCCACCAGATCCGGTCACCAACCATCCGCAGCCGCCTCGGCCACCACCTCATCAGGCCGCCCGTGCCCCTCGCCGTGGAGCTCAACACGCGCGCATCGTACGCGTGCGCAGCTTCTAGAGCCACGCCGCCGCCATCCCGGCAAGCCGCCCGGGTTGTTCCGGCGGCTCGCTCCGGCGACGGCACGGCGGTGGGGAGGAGGGAAGGGTGGCGGCGGGCTAGGGTTTGGTCGCCTCCCGAGTCGCCCGCGTGGGAGCGACGCGGGGGCCGAAAAAAGTGAAAGCAACATCCGTTGAGGATCTTGACCATCTCCTGTTTATGCTCAAGTATTATTCCACTTCTGGTCTGCGCCTGCAACAGGAGCCTGAGAAGTTAAGCAAGAAGATGCACGCTTACATATCACGATGCAAATTCGAGTTTTTGTCGAAGCAGAATCGAGTAAGGAGCATGGTGGAGGCTGCACTGTCCGCATACAACCGTGATCAGCAACTGCAGGGAACCCCGTATGTGCTCCATGTCATCTGTGGTGTCAATAGGTTCGTATCTGGGCCGGAGTTCTCCTTGGATAAAACAAATAAAGATTATAACCCCAGCTGGTTTCCTTACAAATATCATCACTCCCACATAAACTTTTTGGCAACCCAAGGTGTTAGTGCTCCCGCAACTCTCTTCTTTGCCGAATGCAGTAACCATGGCACCGAAAGGCCGTGGTGGATGGTGTGAGCTGAGCCGATGGAGACGGGACGTGCGTGGGGTGCGCTCGCCTCTGCGGCGGCGCTCCAGCCCGCCTCCCCGGCCCGCCCCTGCCCAACGCCGGCGATCACTCCGGTCCCGGCGGCCACTGCTCCCCGCTCCCACCCTCCGCTCTCCCCCAAAAGCGCGGCGCGGTCACTCCCTTCTACACCTAGAGAGGATAGCCCGGAGATGCTTGACTGGGGATCCATGGACGAGGAGGATGGAGCGTTCGGCCTGCTGGTGTCCTGCCGGCCGGCAGGCATTCAAGATCTGGCCGGCCTTGAAGACATGGCGTGCAGCGGAGCGCCAGATCCGCATGGCGCTCTCCTGGATCTGCGCGGCCAAGATGAAGACAGCAGCGACGAAACACGCCAAGATCCGGTGGCGCCCTGCCGGCTGGTTTCCCTGGAGGAGGGTGAATGCGCTGCTTCCTCTTGTGGAACCGCCATTGCCCCTGCCCCCCGGCTCGAGGCGCCGGCCATCCCCCTCCTGGCTACCAATGGTAATGAGCCGCAGAGCTGCAGCACGCCTCCTGTGCTGGCGCAGTCGGAGGTGCGGCCGCGCCTAAAATCGGTGGTCCGTGCGCCGCCCAACTACCGCCTTAACTTCTCCTCGGATTCTACTGCGCCGCGCGTACCGCCGGTTCGGTGTGGTGTCTCACTCTCCTGGCAAGAAGTCAAGCCCAAGTATTGGTGGAGGAAGAAGCAACACCCCTCCTCTGCTGATGCGACGCGCCATGGGGCTGCAAAGCGGGTTGCCGGAGTTAAATCAGCCACCGCACTGAGCTCCTATAAAGTCTTGCTCCGGGGACGCTGCTTTCGCTGCCTTGCCACAGATCACCGCGTCGCCCATTGCCGTGAGCCGCTAAAGTGTCTCCGCTGCAAAGGCAACGGTCACCCCGCTCGCTTCTGCCGTGCAAAGCTCCCCAACACCGCCAGCAGCAGCTCGCCGCCTACACACACCAAAGCTGCGCCAAACATCCACAGTCGCCTCACATTCCCCTCGCTCAGTGCACCGTCCCTCCATGATCGCCTGACCTTCCCAACACACAACATCCATAGCCGCCTGTCCTTCCCTGGGACCGGCGTCCACAGCCATCACCTCACACCGGAGCAAGCCATCAAGCCCGCCGACGCCATGGAGGAGTACGTCGCCGGTCGCCCCAGCCAGCGACCGGCCGCTGGCACCGCCACGGTGATATGCACCACCAAGATGACCCACAAGCTGCAGCGGCTTCACCAGTGCGCCGTGGTGCTAACGGCGCGCCGCGGCGTCTACAAGGCCAGTGCTTTTGAGGTCGCTCATGCACTCTCTCGCCGGCTCAACATCCTGCGCTACTTTGTGCGCGCCTCCAAGCATCGCCCGGAAGACTTTCTCGTCCAGTTCGACTACGCCCAGCAGAAGGAGGCCGCTCTGCGCCTCGGCCACATCAACATTGGCGGCACCACCTTCGACATTGCCCCGTGGCGCGAGGACACCCGAGGACACCACCAGACATGGTGGTACCACGCGCTCATTGGCATTGAGCACCTGCCCATGCACGCGTGGAACAAGGACGGCATACAGCAGGCCATCGGTGACACCTGCACCTTCGACCGCCTGTCCACGGTCTCCTACACTCAGGAGGAGACGGATGTGTGCTACTGCTGGGTATGGCTGCGCAACCCTGATCACCTACACCTCACCAAGGTTTGCTCGTTCTTCACTGAAGGTGCAGGCAACGTGCTGGAGTTCCTCCCCAACAGAGATGTTGCTCCAGCGCCTGTCGCCTACAGCCGAGAGATCATCATCCACCTCATTCGCTACGAGATCTGGTTGCCGCCACCAACACCCACGCCGAGCTCACCTGCTAGCGGCCTTCCTTCCCCGGTCTCCCTGGACTTCGACGACAACCGGCCCCGCATCGTGCCATTCGACTGGCACCGTGGCGTGGTCGACGGCCGCCCCGTTCCACGCCCGTACGGAGCTGCACCATGCCGCGCACCACCGGGGCCGAGCGACAACCATCGCCAAGACCCGGAGGATGACGGCCGTGGACCCCGCCGAGCCTGGCAGAACCACTACATGGCGAGTGGGCGACCGGCCGACGATCTTTCGCAAGCTTCCCGTCACCGGACGCGTTCCCCAAGGCCAACCCAAGGCGGGCGTCAGCGACAATCTACCCTCGACACCAGGCCCTACGACGTCCTCCCCGACCGCCGTGGACGCCGCCTCAGCCGGTCTCCAACAAGCGGCGATGAGCGCCGCCGTGAACCTGCTCGTCGAAAAGATGCTGACTGGGAGCGACGCCGTTCACGCTCCCCTAGAAGGACGGCCCCACTGCCTGCAGATCATGTGATGCCGGTGGGGGATGCAGCCCCGACCCCGCTGCCCGAGGATCACGAGCTTCCACATGCTCCCCCAGCAGGGGACCTGCAGCTGCACTCTTCTCCAAGCTCACGGGTAACAGCCCCCTCGCTTCTGGCGGATGGCGAGTGCTCCTGCACTCCGTCTGCCCCTCCTGCGGCTTTCCACTCTGAGATGGCCTTTGACCCAAAGGTCTTTGAACCGGCAACGGTTCCCTCGCTTTCTTCTGGATCTGCTGCGGCCCCATCTTCACCAACATATGTGCATGTCTCTCCGGCCCGGCCTAACACCCAGCTGGGGTCGCCGGCCCAAGAACAACCGGCCACCCAGGTGGTTGCGGGCCTTAATGATGGGCCGCCGGTAAGCTCCGATGTGGGCGGGCCATCTGATGGGCCAGCCATGCGGGACGCAATCGACCGCATGGACCTCCACACGCTCGCAGAGGACCTCATCAGCACTGTTTTCTCGCCACCACCGCCGGCTGTCCTCTCCCCGCCGGCCAAGCAGATGGCCACACCGAGCAACCTCCCCAACGTCAAGACAGCGCGGCGCACGCGACGCGCACGCTCAAGCCCGCCGGCTGGTGGACAGACTTCTCCAAGGCGCAGTGCGCGCCTCGCGGCTAACCCGTCGCCGGTTCCCGTTGCCTGGCGCGCCGAGGAAAAGCTGATACGGGAGCTTGACTTGGTCCAGCCAGGTGAGCCGATTGCAGAGGTGGCTCGCACTGCATACTCCGAGATGTACAACACGGCGCTCCCCCCCAAGGCGATAGCTGCCATGAAGGCGCTGTCCCGAGTTGCCACTGCCTCTGTCCTTGCTGCTGCTACTGCGGTGGTGGCTGAGCCAAACTCGGGACAGCAGGCCGCTGCAGTTTAGTGCTGCTGTTCAGTGCTACCAGAAGCCCCTTAGTTTAATCATGTTAGTCATTCCTAATTATTGTGTGAGGATTTGTGTTTGTCTGCCGGGATGCATGCTTTTGGGGATAGTAGTGTGGTCTGCTCCCATTCAGACTAGGCGAGATGGTGTAGTTAGTCGATGGTGGTGTGGTGGTGATGGTGTTAGTCAGCTGTGGTGGTTGGATATCATTCAGTCTGCACTCGGTCGTGTTCATGTTTTACTTCAAGCAGCAGGGGCTTATTTTGTACTCCAATCGTCGCCCAGAATGGTCTCCTAATGTTAGAACACAACTTGTCAATAATCTGCTGGAATGTGCGTGGCCTTAATCAAGTGGCGCGGCGTGAAAAGGTGCGTGACCTGCTACTGTCGGCGAAACCCAACCTGGTGTGTTTGCAAGAAACCAAACTGAGCAGCATTGATGACCTTTTGGCTGCTGATTTCCTGGGACAACGACTGAACAATTACATGTATCTTCCTGCTGACAACACAAGAGGAGGAGCTCTAATCGCTTGGGACTCAGATTACTTTGATGCTACCTGTGCTAGTATGGGCAACTACTCGATCACAGCTTCAGTCACACAGAAAGGAGATGGGACAACATTTCTGATGACCAATGTCTATGGGCCATGCGAAGATCAAGAAAAGCCCATTTTTCTGCAGGAGCTGACAGCTCTCATGCCTGCAACGGGGACACCATGGTTATGCCTTGGGGACTTCAATCTGATTTATGAAGCAAGAGACAAGAACAATCTAAATTTGAACCGCAGGCTTATGGGGCAATTCAGGGCAGCTCTGGATCGCAGCGAGCTAATTGAAATTAGCCTTCAGAACAGAAAGTACACATGGTCGAATGAAAGGGAAAACCCAACAATGTGCAAACTGGACAGATTCTTCTGCAACAAGGATTGGGATCTTATCTTCTCAAATGTTCAGCTGCAAGCTTTGTCATCCTCCATGTCCGACCATTGTCCTTTGTACCTCGGTCAGAATAAGGGACCACCACGCAGGGCATCATTCAAGTTTGAAAACTTCTGGACAAGGGTGCCGGGTTTCATGGATATAGTACAGCAGGCTTGGGATCAACCGGTCAGTGCTGTATCTCACCTTCTTATCCTGAAGCAAAAATTACAGAATGTTGAGCGTGCACTCAAACAGTGGAGCAAGTTTCATTTTGGGCAAACAAAGCTGCAGATTGCAATTGCAGAGAACATTATCTTCAATTTAGACAAGGCACAGGAGCTTCGTGCTCTGACAGAGGAAGAGAGGTCATTGCGACAGACACTGAAGCTACGTGTTCTTGGCTTGGCTGCTGTACAACGGGCAAGAAGAAGACAAGCCTCCCGGATAACATGGCTAAAGGAAGGAGACGCATGCACAAAATACTTTCACTTGAAAGCAAACAGCCGTCGGAGAAAAAATCACATTGCACACTTACAACAGCCGGATGGAACCTATCTTTGGCAACATGCGGAAAAGGAAAAAGAGCTACATTCTCACTACAAAGATCTCATTGGTACGCAGCTGCCCCGTCAACTAACCATGGACTGGCAGAGACTACAACTACCGAAGCTGCAAAATGCGTCGCTAGACCTACCTTTTTCAGAAGCTGAAATATATGAAGCGGTGAAGCAACTTCCGGCTGAAAAGGCACCTGGGCCTGATGGATTTACAGGTGCCTTCTACAAGAGTTGCTGGAGCATCATCAAAACTGAGGTCTGCAATGCTTTTGGTGCGGTTTATAGGATGCACACAGGGCCACTACATCAACTCAACACAGCTGCAATTACACTCATCCCAAAGAAGGACATTGCGGTAACGGCCAAAGACTATAGACCCATAAGCCTAATACACTCTTTTGCGAAGCTTTTGTCCAAGGTTTTAGCGATGCGCCTGGAAAAGCACATCGACTCATTGATCTCCAGCTCACAGAGTGCCTTTATCAAGAGAAGATGCATCCAAGATAACTTCATATATGTGCGTAACCTTGCTCGAGCTTACCACCGTAACAGGACACCAGCCCTACTCTTCAAACTGGATATTTCCAAGGCTTTCGACACTGTTTCATGGCAGTACATGATGGAAGTGCTTGAACACAGAAATTTCCCGGCACGGTGGCGTGACTGGCTGGCCTTAATCTTCTCCTCGTCCTCATCCAAAATCCTGCTGAACGGAGTACTAGGGCCTGAAATCAAGCACCAACGGGGGCTGCGGCAAGGGGACCCTTTATCGCCCTATCTTTTCATCCTTGCCATCGACAGTTTGCAAAGGATCTTCGATGTAGCAACTGAAGATGGGCTTCTATCACCGCTGAGGGGTAGGCATGCAAAGCTGAGGGTGTCACTGTACGCCGACGATGCGGTCTTATTCGTCAATCCGAAGGCTGAGGAGGTGGCCATGGTAGTGCAAATCATGGATCAGTTTGGTGCAGCAACTGGCCTGAAAGTGAATGTCGAGAAAAGCTCGGTGGCACCGATACGATGTGGCGACGTTGATATGGACACGGTGCTTCAACCCTTTGTGGGACAGTGTGTTGCGTTCCCGATCACGTACCTTGGCTTACCATTAACACTCGGGAGATTGAGGCTAGTCCACCTGCAACCGACCCTGGACAAAGGCAGAGCAAAGATGGCTGGATGGAAGGGAAAACTACTTAATCAAGCAGGACGCAGAGAGCTTGTCAAGACAGTCTTGAGTTCAGTACCTACCTACCTATTGACGGCCACGAGAGTACCCAAAAAATTCATGTGCGAATATGATAAGGCAAGGAAAAAGTTTCTGTGGTCAGGTGACCAGGAGCTTACAGGAGGCAAATGCAAAGTGAATTGGGATAAATGTTGCACACCAATCAAGCATGGAGGCCTCGGTCTCATGAATCTAGACCGATTCAGCAGAGCCTTGCGACTGAGATGGTTGTGGTATGCATGGAAAGAGGCACACCGGCCATGGGTCGGGATGGAGGTACCTGTCGACGACACTGATGTTGCACTCTTCACGGCAGCGACAAGGGTCACAGTTAACAATGGGCAAAGAGCACTGTTCTGGTTATCCTCTTGGCTCCAAGGAACATCGCCGGCCACACTTTTTCCAAGGCTTTTCACCCACAGTCGGCGTAAGAGAAGAACGGTGGCTGAGGCCATGCACAATGACGCATGGATCAGAGACTTGGCATACAACCTGACACCTGAGCTGCTACTTGATTACATTGCTCTATGGATTTTGATCGACGATGCTCAACTTGACATGAACTCTATATTGCAAGATGAGATCGTATGGACACTAACAGCCTCAGGTGAATACACGGCAAAATCTGCATATCTGTTACAATTTCAGGGCACTACAAATAGCGCAACACACAAGCATGTTTGGAAGTCTTGGGCGCCGCCTCAATGCAAGTTCTTTCTGTGGCTCATGCTGCAGAAGAGAATTTGGACTGCCAACCGTTTGATGCTGCGGGGATGGGAAAATTGCTACTTCTGTCAGATGTGCGAGAGAAGTCTTGAGACACCCGAACACCTCTTTTGTGATTGTCCAACAACAAGAGACATTTGGGCAAGGGTGAGTGCCTGGTCTGGACTTGCATCGCTGCATCCGAACAATTGGACAGATGCAAATTCGCTGGAAGATTGGTTCATCTCTCTAACCGCAGGCGTCCAGAACAGTAAAGGAATAAGGTCACTTGTTATCCTCACGATATGGATGGTTTGGAAGGAAAGAAATGCAAGAGTTTTCAATAGCAGGTTCATGCCAGCTCAACGTATACTGTCGATGATCCAAGATGAGGCCAAGACATGGGCATTGGCCGGTGCAAAGAAGCTTAAGGAGGTGCTGCCCCGAGCAGCATAGCTATTGTTGTAATCGTTCTATTTCAGTAACCGGTCCCTTGTAAAACATGTTTGTTGAGGGGCGAGAACACGCCTAGGCATGTTCTCACAAAGCTCCTAGTTGTGCCTTTGGCGCAATGTAATCTGCTTCCTGCTTATCAATATATGCCGGAATCATTCCGGGTCTTTCAAAAAAAAAAGAAAGGCCGTGGTGTGTCCCTGTGAGTCTTCAGCGTCCAAAAGCAGTAAAAATCCGTTGCTTCTACTGTGAGGTGGAATGTGACAGGATTTTGCATCCAGCCATGACGGTTTTCCAAGGATGTGGACGAGAGTTTGTGAAGATGCTGAGTGGAGAACCACCTGTTGGAACAGACAAATACGCATACACCAGTGATTCGATCATCGGAATGCGCATGGCAAGAGTGGATCGGGTGTGTGATGTTGAAGATGATAGCATCTATTCCACCTCGTACACAATTGATGAGAGCGATGGTGATGAAGAGGATGACTGGCTCACTGAAATTGTAATTTGCTGAGTGTAAGTAGCAACTGGTGGCTCACCAAGCAGTGAGTTTGCCTGTACTTTGTTGCACCTTAAATATGTGCCAGAATGGCAAAACACCGTTATTATGCTGAATATGACTGCCCTGTTTAATCTGTTCTGGTGATATTAGGATGTTATGGATGCTTCAGAGTTTCTCTTGCTGGATATATTTGCGATAACTATTTTTGAACTGCTTAATGATAATGTGCAAATTTCGAGAGGAAAAAAGTCCAGGCGTCCAGCTAATGAGCCTCTGTTTCGAGTTGAACCTGACGCCGTCGGCGAGCCGCGCCAAGTGCCAGAAGAATGCTGGGCTCGGCGCAACGGAGCCAGGCGTGCAGGAAACATTGGTGTTGGATTGCATTCTTTGACAAGCGGTCGTGTAGTTTAATTTGGTTTTGTTGGTCCGTTCAGTGGTTTCAGATATATTGGCTTCATATCTTGTCTTCTAATAAACAGTTTGACAGGTTACAGACATTCCTGTTACAACCATGTACTAATTTTGTAACACGGACATTCCTGATACAAACGTACACCTGATAACATGAAGCAAGGTGTTTTCCGAAACAAAAGAAGGAATAGCCAACATCACAGTTCACCCTAGAGCAATACGTTATTCCATGCATTGATTGATCAAATGCAAACCCAGAGACATGGATTTCATTACACACTGTAGGGAGAGGTTTTTCAACGGATCGAAATCCAAAAGTACAGGAGCTCCCAGCAAATGCAGCAGCTACGTCAACAGCAAGGGGGTGGTTGCTTCAAAGAAGGGAAGCAAACACAGGTACAACCACATCAGTACCACAAGTAGCTTCTTCAAACTCTTCCTATAACAGCAAAGCGGGAAATAAATAATGTCAAATAACCAATGCTTGGGAATCTTGCGCATCCCTTATGACCCGCAGCAGGCAGATCGCGTGGCTGCCGGTTCGTCAGGACCGCCATCTGTCTTGTTATTAATCTTAATCGTCTTGTCCTGCAGAGCCAGAATATGCTCTTTAGAAGACTGAGCATTCAAGATGGAAGTTCAAGCATTACCAAGTGTGATCATCTTACCTCTGGCTTTGAATCAGTCTCCGCAAGCCTCTGCTTAATGTCGCGTGCAATGGAAAAAAAGACTTGCTCCACGTTGAGGTTTGTTTTGGCACTCTGAAAGAGATAGTACACAGTGTGAGACAAACAACATTGCTTCCGAAAAGGTCACTCAATTCAGGCAAGAAACATACAGTTTCAAAAAATTTGATGCCGTATTCATCAGCAAGTGCTTGCCCTTTCGCAGTAGGCACGGCCTGAGCAACAGTTAAAAAGGACAATAAGTTATTTAGCAAGTTAGAAGCATCTAATCCAACAAATTATAGTGTGGAATCAGTAAAACATTATAGAGCAAAAAAAAAGCAATAAGTAGGAAAGATGTGTTCATGGATGTGTACCCTTTTACTTTCGTCCATATCGGCCTTGTTACCGACCAATATTTTGTTGACATTATCAGAGGCATGTTGCTCAATATTCCGAATCCAGTTTCGGATGTCTATATGTTAGGTGAACCAATTGTCAACAGATGGGTAAAATAGCTCAAAATGAAAGCATTACAGGAAAGAAGCATATGGTTTTGAGGAGGGTACTGTTAAAAGAAGACTCGTCAGTGACATCATAAACAAGCAGGATGCCCATAGCTCCTCGGTAGTACGCTGAGATAAATAATGTTTACTGGATCAAAAGGCTTACTGTAAACTTCAAGAACATAGTCAATCAGAAATGAAATAAGCAATATACCAGTGGTAATTGTCCGGAAGCGTTCTTGTCCTGCTGTGTCCCAAATCTGTAGCTTGATACGCTTGCCATCCAATTCTATTGTTCTTATCTTAAAGTCAATTCTGCATGAAACAAAATGGTTACATAAAATGCCCCAATTTTCATTTGATGCAGAAAATGGTCACGATACCAAAGAATCTTACCCAATTGTGGTGATAAAGCTTGTGGTGAAGGAACCATCAGAGAACCGCAAGAGGAGGCAACTCTTGCCAACACCTAGTCACAGAAAAGGGTATGAAGAGCTCTTATCAGGAAATGACATGCTACTAGCCGGTACACATTAACTATTCAGTGTTAACAGTCCCAAACTATACGTCTATATAACAATATAGTTACCAGAGAAACGTTCAGCGATCCTAATAATCACAAGGTTATGCCAAAAACCGATAATACTTCAATTAAACGCTAGAAATGCAAAAAACCAAAGACAATAGTACCGATATCCATGGATGGCAACAATAGTATTGATCACCATCACCATTGTGTGCAACTATCATGCTTTTAGTCTGATTGCTGTTTATTTTCTGGCCAAGTCTTAACTAAAACTTCCAGAGGACTTTTTTAACTAAAGGATAATAGGATATTATTTTAGTACTTGTTATGTTTGTTTCAGTGCTCCAACTGACATCCAGCAGCCGCTAGTTCACGAGTCATGAAACAAGTTAATGTTACATAAAATTTAACGGCATGCACTAAGAAGTAAAAAACTATGCAAGGCATAAGAGTCCATGACATTTCACAAATAAAATATCACATTATCAAAGGCACCTAAAGTGAATGTATTTCGAAGTAACATTTCACAATTCCTGGTCTCCCTGCCACTGGGAGAATGATTAAAAGAAGGCAAAACTTAACCATGAAGAATCAACACAACATGTCAACATTTGAACTAGTCCGCCAACTTAATGTCGAAAGCATATTCCAACAATTAGGACTATTTCCAATGGTCCTGGAAACGAAAAGGACTATTTCCAATTTGCCTCTTCCTCCAACCAAACTATTTTCACAAGTGGAACGTTCGTACATGCAGGCAAAACTCGTAGCAATTTCTCTTGTGAACTGTTCGTGCATGAAAGGAAAGGGTAAAACACACGGCAAGCCACACAATCCATCCTTCTAATCACCCCCTAATTTGCAGCCCAAGTTATGATTCAGTTAATGCAACAAAGCGGGCACAAAAGTCCCCATTTGCGCTTCCAAAGCACCCAACAACTGCCCTTAAAGTTACGATTCAGTTCATGAACCAGCAAGCAAGCATTTCATCCGCGGCCGACTCCAAACGGAGGACCCCGGATGATAGACGCGAGGACGGCCCAAGCGAGATCCGCTTCGCGCAGCGCCCTACCCACCCCCCGATCCCACGAACACCGACACGGCCCGATCGACAGAGAGAGAGAGAGAGATCTAGCATGTACCCACCGCTGTCCCCGATCAGGAGCAACTTGATCAGGTAGTCGTAGTCGGCCCGGGCCCTCGCCGGCGGCGCCGCCATGCTGCTGCTGCCGGTGGTGGCGGTCGCACCACCCTCCGCCTCCTCCTACCCTCAACCTGCACAGACGAACCAGCGCACGCGGCGTGAGCGACGTGTCGGAATGGCGGCGGCGACGCTGGGCCCGCGCGCGGATCGGCGGGGCTCACCTGCGGGCGCGGGGATCGAGGAGCGGGGCGGTGGCGGATCTGGGCTGCGGAGGAGAGGGAGGGAGGGAGGGAGGCGACAACGAACGGGACGGGACGAGGCGACGGGAAATTTTGGGGGCTAAACAAATGTGGCGGTGGTTTGATTCGGCCGGGGGGGTGTGTGTGTGTGTTATGATGGACGGGGGTCAGTCACTTGGATTGGAAGAGAGGCAGGCGCCTCGCAGGCCTGGTCACTTGCGGCGCTTCGCTGATTAGCGTGCGTGGCCCGAGGCGCCTCTCCGCCACCGGCCGGTGAGGTTGAGGTTAAGCCTAACACCGCACGCTAATCAAGATGCCTTGTGTAGGTTAAGGTTACCCGATCGAATCATATGAAGGGTGTGCAGGGGTCGTAGGGGTACATGTGCTCCCCGTAGACTCCTAGACACTGGCGGAGCCAGTAAAGGGCCAGCCGGGGCCCTGGCCCCCCCTTGGCTGAGAAAAATATTCCAAGACTAGAGCATCTCTGATCATATTTCTACTATGTATGAGTCTAAAAGTGTGGTAGTTTCAGCACGTTAGTATGCTATCCTATATAATCTCACATAATGACCTTATATTGCCTCCAATCTTTGGCTCATTTAGAGATCATGCTGTTGAAGACCATGCTTGGCCCCCTCTACGATTTCTCCCTGGCTCCGCCACTGCTCCTAGAGGAACATGCTCGTTCGATACTCTTACGTGTGGTGCAAATTGTGGTTGCAAATATTTTTGCGGGCAATTTGGTTGGATATTTTTCTGACCATCGTGTAGGATGGCATCTGTTTTGGACTAGAGGTGCAAGTTTCTGGAACTGGAGTAGCAGTCATGGGCTCATGGCTCGTGAGGGGTCGTGGTAAAGGAAAGGTTAAAAGGAAAGCGGCACGGTTGTTTTGTTTCCGGGTTTCCTAGCTTCGGATCCTCAGTGCCCATTGTGTGGTCACGCAACCTCCATGCACGGTGGCTTCTGAATGCAGTTACAGCACGCGAAAAGCAGCCCAGGAGGGTGGCCAGAGAGGGGAAAGGTAAATTGATTGATGCAGTTTCAAGCGTGAGATTGCTAGCAGAAGCATCGGCCTCTTGCAGAAAGGTGGTGTGCTCAGCTACCAAATCGGCTATACCCTAGCAGCATACGTCAAGCTTAGGCCGGCCGACACCCGAAAATTGGCAAGGTGGAAAAATGGTCACAGCGCACCACCTGATCTGTTTCAGAAATCGGCTTGTTTATGCCTGCAGACGTCGTCGTCCGGTTAGTTTGCGCTGACGTGGTGGACGAAAAGTGAACTCATTGCGTGTGATTTGATTTTACAGCCATTTTTGGGAGGATTGCTTCCTGACCGCCTGGGCCAAGTACGTGGGCTGCGAGAAATGACTGTACGATATGTCTACATGGCCCGCGCGCAAGGAATTGGGCCTGTTGGTTTCTCCCGTAAGCCCATGGTATATCCGGCCATGCTGACCAAAGCACAAACGGCATGGCCCAATTCTTTGTGAACCTCCCCTGAAAAAAAAAATCCCTTTGTGAACCTGGCGATCGGTATTTCCCGTAGAACGTGATGTGGACGACATCTCTCTATATCTAAAACGCGTGCCGTTCTCTGGATGCTGATTGGTCGGGGTACTGTTCATCAACCTTCTGCCGTCGATTTACAAGCCAACGGCTCTCCATCGTTCGTTCCTCCGGGCTCCACGAGATGGTTCGAGTGCCGCCGCCGGGAGCTCACCTGGAGACGTCGGCCCGTACGCCGCCGAGCAACTCTCCGACTCCACCGGCGAGCCCCGTGCCCTGCTCCCACCCCTGCGCTTCGGGTCGGGTCTACGCCCATATCCCAGTCAATCCGGAATGTTCGCGAATTCTCTCAGCCCGCTTTCGCCTCTTCCCTCTACCTCGGCCAGCTTCGCCAGTGCCGTGGTCGCCGCTCCCGGCGCCGTTCTCCTGCCTCATGTGTGCGGTGTGCCCTCCTCCGCCTGCCTTCCCAGTATGCCGTTCCACCCCCTCCTCACCGCTCGAGGAGGCCGCGCGTCCATCTGAGGTGGAAACGATCGGTTCCATGCGCCCAGATTAATCCTCGCTCTCAACCCCAACCACCATGTAGCACACAACATGTTCGATGAAATTCCTGAGAGGAACACGGCTGTTCAGCCATCCATGTACTGCCCTGACACTTCTCTGTTTCTGCCACATATACTGATGAGGAAAAGGTTTGATATCACTAGAAGATGAAGAAAAGGAAGCTGGACACCACGTAAACTGTCGCACGCACCTACCTTGGATTTGCAATTGAAGGATGAGCTTTTCCTCACAGGTCCATATTGCAAATGAATTTCCATATCTTCTGTTTTGGTTTACTCAAAATATTTTGCTTTTGTAATGCTAAACTGCAATCTCAGGGTGAACCTGTTTGCTTCATCAACTAACAATGTAGGTAGCTCTAAAACAAATCCAGTGTTGCTATTGCTAGAGTGGCTGCGTATTATCCTCTAAGATTAATACCATGTTTCATTGTCAGGCTGCCAATACGCGCCCCTGCTGGTTAGTGTCGTATTGCCCATTGGTGTTGGTGCGGTTGCTGGTCAGAAAATCTGTTGCAGTTAGTGGAGTAGTATCCATCGGACTTTTGATTGCATCCATCCCAACTCTTGCCAGCCTCAATTGATTTCCCAACAGTTCCAGTTTTGAGTTTTGAGTAACTGCACATCAGAACAGCATCGCGGCTTCTATCCAGTTTCCAGTCTCAAATTTTGAATCAATCCGTCGGATAAACACTGTAATTTTATTTCTTTGCCATGGCATGATTCTTTGTCTGATTAAGAACTGCATATTTGGCTTGTAGAAGCAAGAAAAACTCTGATTTGTTATATTCTTAATCAGTGAGGCCGTAAGAACAAATATGTTACATACTTCAAGCATTTATCCCATGTTGCCTGCTGCAGTAGCTTAGAGCCTCTCTGCTTCATCTGGACACAAGAGGCAATGGATTGCCTGCTGCTGTTTTATATTGTGCATCTTTTTTTTTTGATAACATATGCTTATTGCAAGATAATTACTTATCTCCAGGTCAACATCGGTATTCTCCCATTTTCTTTACTGTTGCAGGTCTGGAGCAAATTTTAACTGTATAACTGGTTCTACTCTCACATCAAAGGTAATTTATTTGATTTGTGTCATATTCTCCCCTTTTATTAATCAAACAGCAGTAAGTGTGCAGCAGCAACTCTCTTCTCTTTTTTTGGGTGATTTCTGCTCATATTTTGCACTCACCCCAATATTACTTTCAATGATCACTGGCCATTAGGAGTACCTGTCGTATGAACCTTGCTGCATGTAACTGTCAACATGTTGTCATTAACTGCATATTTGCATATAACTTAGGACAGCTTTGGTCTAGAAGCTTGCCACGTGCAACTTAGACAACTTTTCATTTCTTTATGGAAGGGAACTAAACTTCAATGCAACTCTGCATACACAAGTGTAGCATAATCTTTTGGAACTATTTTCGCAATTTATTACCTGCTTATTTTGTCCACTGAAACTGAACAAGGATTAGTCCTGCCTACTCTGCTTTAGCTGCCTCTTTTGTGAAAATTTAACTCTATATGACATAGGTTGATGCATGTTTTTGAACTTACTTTAATTTGGTAGGAGCACAAGGACGGTGCCGATTTCCTGGACCCTCCACTGGAACACTATTATAAGATGGCACTATCTTTGATAATACCATGGCAACAGGCAAGTGTGCCAAGGGAGGTTGTGAACCTCTCCTTCTTTTTTATGGATTTAATGAAAGATGATGCAATGAAAGGCAGAGGTCATTGAACAAACTGACTTTATCAAACAAAATGATATGAGTTGCACGGTACATCTAGAACCACCTTTCAGGTTGCTACCTGTTGTTAAATGTGATGTTTTTCTTATTTTGAATCAGTGAAATGTGATGTTCATGCTACACTTATGGTGAAGATCTAAAACATTTTTGCAGTTTACACATGAACCTGTGATCACTATTAATAATTTGATGGCTGCAAGAAGGTGAAACTGTTTTTTTTTTTAATTCTGAGAAGCTTGATATAGAATTTAAAGAATATCTTGAATCTAAGTAATACACTGATATTAAATAAATAAGTTTTTGATATAGAAATTTGAAGGCTCAATATTATGGATATTTCATATAATTTTTTTTCTTCCAATATCTGAAAGTAAAGCAATATGAATGTTACCTGGCCAGTGGTCACCTGCAAACCATGTTACAGAGGTAGAGGACATACTGTTACGCGAGAAGATCCTGCCAGTGTGCCTACTTTTAAACGAAACCCGTGTCCTCACTCAGGATTGCCTATGTTCACTTTTTTTTTGTAGATAGAAGAAGATCAGGGTTGCTTTCGTAGTTCTATTAACTCAATAAATATTTTTAATTCCGAGGGAGTTCAGCATGTTGTCAAATTGAAACTTTCTGTACACATCAAGCCATTCCAAAGGTTTACAATTCTACACACACTTCTTGATGTTTAAATTGGCCAACAATTTAGCAACTACAAATAAACTCGATCCAGCAAAGCAGACATGTTATTCAAATTTTTGTTAAGTCTATGACAGAAGACATTCAGAAACTGTTACCCCTTCCTTGCTGCTGCCTGTAGGGTTGTAAAGTTTGTCATGTAAGATCTCATATACTAATTCAATTACTAATTATGTTACTGAATTTGTAATACGCAGTATGCTGGTTCACAAATTAGTGTTTAAGGAGTTTTTTTATTTCGAAAAAACCTTTTCACTAGACGGGCCATAACCAGTGCTGGGCCAACTGAACCCAAGCAGCGGCGCGCAAATGGCGCGCCTTTTTTCTAGTAAATTACGAGAACGTGATGCACATCATTCAAACTGCGTTGAAGTTGTCACTTGTCATCAGGAGTACGCAAATGATGGCAAAATCATATAGGAAAAGGTCACATTCATTCATCGCTTATACAATAAAATATGACAAAATGGTGACAAATGAAACCACTATACTAGAACACAATAATCTCACCTGTTACTCCTACAACACTGAATCCCGACTATTCACAGCATAGAGCATTATTCGTTACTCGAAGAACTCGACTTGATTGCAGTGAAGCATTTCACGGGATGGATCTTTTTTTTTCTCGAAAGATTCGGAAACACTTGGTGATTCGGCTTATATTAATAAGAAGAAGGCGCCTCATATTAAGGGAAACGAGGCCAAACCATACAAACCTTAAGAAAAAGAAAAACCTAGCTACCACAACGAAGTTCTCTAAGCGGATGGTCAACAAAAAACAGACCCAAACCGCAGGAAAACACCACCAACACTCTCTCCATCCGATCAACTGACTTCACCACCACCATACAACAATGGAGCCCATCATAGGTTATGGATGCCAAGCTCACCCCCTCTGTGGTGCAGCAGCTCCGACTCCACAACGACAGGCCTCAACCTTTGCCTCAAAGTCACCACACCTGCAGCTCATGCCGAAAGAGCCACCATATGTCACGTTGCCAAGCTCATCACACATCGCGACTTAGCAGCTCTAACTCCACCATAGCTCGCCCATCCACCACAAACCAACAAGAGCACAACTTCAAGGAGACAAAAGCCTCGCCAAAGCATCCCACTTACCACCGACAAGCGAGGGTGTAATGATTGCCGTCATGGAAGACGCCAGTGGGCAGCAAACACAGGGAGGAATCTCCAAGACAACGCCTCCAAGGAGGGGACGACATTGAAGACGCCACCATTGCTTGATCTAACAAGCTGGAGCTGGGTTTTCACCCGAAGAATCCTCATGGTTGGTTAATACATGGACAATTCGACAATGCTCCAACGAGGAAAACGACACCCAAAAGGTGTCGCCATTGCCAGCGTCGGCAGAAACGCCGAGCAAGGCTTCCGCCCAGAGTCCTGCATGCCCCAACCACTGCAGCTGCTGCACCACCACGCCGCCAGTCCGGCCATGAGATCACCTCACTTCGCCACAGACCAGCTTACCATCGTCAGCCTGCACTTCAACCACATCTCCACATCGACCTCACCAGAGTCCACCGCGGGCCTTGATTCAGGCCAGCAGCCTTCACATCCAAACACACCAACATCAGCCTCTACATCACAACGTGACGTCGCTGTACGGACGTGGCAAACAACCAAGAAGGCCACTGTCAGAACTCGTCATTCTCCGTCGTGAGGTCATCGGAGGTTGAGCAAGGAGACGCCCCCCCCCCCCCCCCCCCCCCCCCCCCCCCCGCGGCGACGCCAGACACCTCCGACCAGGTCACATTACTCCCGCCGCCGCATGGTCGGCACGGAAGGGCTTAAAGACCTCATCCGAGTTGTACCATCGATCCCGGGTGTTGCAGCTGCGTCCCGAGGAGGAGAAGGAGCTCGCCGGGCGACACGACGACCAACTTGGCCTGGAAGCACCCACTGCTCCAGCTGCAGCGACTGGCAATGTCTCGACGTCCACGACGACCGTCTTGCAAACTTTATACTCGAAGAGGTAGAAGTAACGCGCCGTCGTAGTAGGTGACGCTGCAAACACCAGCGGCCAGCGGCAAAAGAGCAGCTGAGGAGCCTCCATGACGTGTCGCCGGGGCGGCAGAAGAGCGCGGCGTCGCCGGGGGCCACCACGACGCCATGCGGAGAGCAGTCCCGCACCATGTCACGGGCAGTGCGGCCGAGGCGCCGGTGAAGGGACGAGCCACGGTCGCGGACAGGTCGCCGGCGACGGCCGGCGTTCAGCCGTGGTTGGAGGGGAAGAGGAACGAGCAGCCGCGCGCCGCGGGGAGAGGGATGTCACCGAGGCTGTCGTTGGCCGGGGACCACGCAAGCGTGGCGGTTGAGTCTGCTGCCGTAGCTTTGGGTGGGAATCAGAAGCAGAGGGACGTACGCACCGGCGCACAGCGTGCGCCGCGGATGCAGAGCGCCATGACAGGCACACCCAGCGGAAGCGCGCGAGGTCCGCCAGCTCAGGGACCCTGTCGGCAATCGCCGAGGCGAGATCATCCTGCCCCCCGTCCGAGCTGGCGATGACAAGGTGTGCCGCTTGGGTCGAGAGAGGTAAGAGCAAGCCCAACAATGGGCTGAACGACCGATTCGGGAGTAAAAAATTAATATAGAGGAGAGAGAACAGAGGAGAGAGAGGGCGCTTGTCTCGACTGCCGGCGATCGTCTCGGCACGAGCTCACATGCAGCAGTGGGCCCCTGTGCTGGCCACGGTGAGAGTGGAAAGAGAGAAGGCTGTGATGTGGTGGGACCAAAAGCAGCCTTTTAATCGACTTACCGTTGGACGGATGGGTCGCATGCATGTGCGCAGGTGACGACGCGACCGGCGCTCATTGGCCTTGCTCTAAGAGTAAGACCAAGCCTGTATGTGGTTGTCTTGTTTTGAAGCAGCAAAATATCTAGGCCAAGCGTGCGACGGCTGACAATCCTTTGGCTTAACCTCTAAGCTCTAGCTGTGTGGCCTCGCTTCGGATTTGGATGCGATGCCACCAGTCACAGATGCATAGTAGTAGTATAGATTTTAGATTACTGGAACGTGTGTTCCTCGCAAAAAAAAAAAAAAGATTACTGGAACGTGTTGGTGTGTGTTGCTAGGAATATGCAATGCATCGCCATCGACATACAAATAAATTTGGGAAATCAAAATAGAACGGCTAGCACAGAATTCACCTTTACGGTGCACAATGCTTTGAGAGTACGTTCTAGAGTGTACGATGCACTATTTTCTACATAGTCAAAGTCGCGTCGCCGGTGAACGGGGTACACCAGAGTCGCCGTCAAGTTATAGTCGACGGCCAGCATCCAGCCGTGGTGGGAGGCGAAGAGGAAAGCGTGGCCAAGCGCGGCGGGGACGGGCATCTCCCTGATGCGGCGGTCGGTCACGGACCAAACGAGCCGGTTGACGCGGGTCTGGTACGACTCGCTGGGCAGGAGAAGCGTCGGGACTCGGAGGCGCGCGGCGTGCGCCGCGGACGCCGAACGCCATGACGGGCACACCGAGCGGAATCGCGCGATGTCGGCCAGCTCTCGGTGTGCTCGTCCGCGATTGCTGCGACGAGATCGGCCGGCAAGTCGGACCAGCTCATCGTGCTGTCCCGTGTCCTCGTCTGTGCCGGCAAGCCGTCTGTCTCCCTTGGACGTATCGAAAGATGGAAAGAGATGAGAGGCTCAGCAACGGGGTAAAGGGTGGTTGACTTCGCTTTGGAGCAGTGAACGCCAGGGTCCGTGATGTTAGATGCCCGATGATGTAATCGGTATGGTGGTTGTGATCAGGTGTGATACGCGTGTAGTAGTCAGTCGTTGATGTATACCTCCTAGCTTGACTTGTAATTTAGATGGCCATTCAAATTGATGACAAGCGCTGTCGTATAATTTCCTTGCCCTATATAACACAAAACCGCAAGCCTCAATACTATGCGCGTCATTCAAACCGCCTTGAAGTTGTCGGCTGTTTTTATGTCAGCACACAATGCCAAAGCTTTTGGACTTTTGTAGGGGATGAAATGATTGACAAGCACTTCACGACCTGGGGGTCTTCTTAATAAAAGGGACATTTGGCGATAAGCTGGTGCCTGTTTGGAGAGATCGGCATAAAATATTAAAGTAATTAGGAATACGCAAACGACGGCAAAATCATATTGGAAAAAGTCACATTCTCGTGGTGGAACATCGAAGGAAAGGAACAAAAGGTTATTCCAAAGGAAAAGAGGAGGACTGGGAGCAGTGTCTTTCATGGCAAAAAAGGAGATTGACCAATACAGTCTGGCAATGAAGACGCCACTGGTAGCCGGCGCAGATCAAGAACTGGACAACAATGTTTGGCAATTCTCGATAGCTCAGAGTAGCTCTCTTGACAGTAATTGTGTGGCAGCTCTTGCTGTCCTTTCTGCGTCGTCGGCCGCGTGGTCGTCACGGAAAGCCTTGCAGACCTCGTTGGAGTTGTACTACCACCCCGGCTGTTGCACAGGAGGAGCTCGCCGGGCGACACGACCAAGTTGGCCTCGAAACGGCCGTTGCTCCAGCTGGACACCTTCACCACGGAAGGCTCGATCACTGCAGCGACTGCCAATGCCTCGACGTCTCCACGACCGTCATCTCGCAAACTCCATATTCGAAGAGGTAGAGCGCGCCGTCGCAGTAGGTGACGCTGCTAACACCAGCAGCAAAAGAGCAGCCGAGGCGCCTCGACGACGTGTCCCCGGGGCGGCAGGCGAACGCGGTGTCGCCAGAGGAAACCACGACGCGATGCGGAGACCAGTCTCAAACCAAGTCACGGCCTGGGGATCGGGTGCCGGTGAAGCCGTGAAGGTGTGCACCAGGTCACGGCCGACAGGTCACCGGCGATGGCAAACATTCCAGCCCATGGTTGGAGGTTGTCGTCGGCCGGGGACCACGCACGCGTGGCGGTTGAGTCGGGCGTCGTAGCTTTGGGTGGGAAGAAGCAGAGGGACGCGCCAGCGCGCGGCGGGCGCCGCGGATGCAGAGCGCCATGGCGGGCACGCCGAGCGTAGACAAGGTCGTCTTGTTTTGAAGCAGCAAAATAGATATCCTTTGGGATCCACCTCTATGCTCTACTACTGTGTAGCCATTCAAGTTCATAAGTGGAACCGTAAAACCTCTCAATCTATATCTGTTTGAAACTGATGTTGTTTAGTTCGACAAGCAGTCACCAGATGCATAGTACAGAATTTAGGTTGCTGGAACGTGATGCGCATCGCTCATACCGCCTTGGGGTTTGTTGCATCGACCTACAGATAACCTTGGTTAATCAAAACAGAACAGCGAGCACAGAATTCGCCTTTACGGTGCACAATTCTTCGAGTTCTAGGGTGCACGGTGCACTATTATTTAGTATTTACATAGTCATGGGCCTCATGGCAAACTAAACTGATACTAAAACATGGGATCGTTAACTCCCTCAAAGAACACTGAATCCTGGCTTTTCAGCAAGCACACGAGCACAGAACATCGTACTAACTGTGAAGCATTCCGTGATGGATCAATGAGGTTTCCGCAACGACCAAGAAGGCCATTGCCAGAATCTGGTGCAATACACCTTCATCAAGCTCCCGTACCAGAGATCCTTCTTGCTGAGGTCGGCGAGGTCGAGCACGCGGACGGTGTACCTCCCGTACACGTCCATCCCGTAGTCGTCGTTGACCTCCTCGTGCGAGCTGGCGACGTACATGCAGTTCCTCCTCACCCCGTTGGCTCCGTTGGCCTCGACGCAGGCGGCGCGGAGGTGGTCCACGAACACGGCGCGGTCGCCGATGCCGGCGACCTCCGACCAGCTGCTCGCGCCGCCGCCGGCGGCCGCGCGGTCGGCACGGAACGCCTTGACCAGCCTCGGCCAGCCGCTGGTGAACCCCCTGTGCAGCAGCTCCGTCTGGACGAGGAGGAGGATCTCGTCGCGCGACACGGCGAGGTTGGCCTGGAAGTCCCACCTGGGCATCTCCAGCGCCGGCGGCGGCGTGATCTCCGCCACAACGGCCTTGGTTTCGGCGTCCACCACTGTCGCCGTGCATCTGCGGCCGTCGAAGAGGTAGAACGAGCCTTCGCAGTAGGTGACGCTGGTGACGCCGGCGGTCGAACAGCCGACGGGCGTCCAGGATTCGTCGGCGCCGGGGCGGCAGAAGAAGGCGCCCACGCCCTTGCCCGGGGACACCACGACGCCGTGGGGAGACCAATCCCACGCCAGGTCACGGAGGATCTTCTCGCTCTCGTAGTCGTCGGCGCTGAGCGAGAACGGCAGCGCCGGCAGGCCGGCCGAGTCGCCGGTGAACGGGTACACCAGAGTCGCCGTCAAGTTGCCGGCGACAGCCAGCATCCAGCCGTGGTGGGAGGCGAAGAGGAAAGCGTGGCCGCGCGCGGCGGGGACGGGCATCTCCCGGAGGCGGTCGTCGGCCACGGACCAGACGCGCCGGTTGACGCGGGAGCGGAACGACTCGGTTGGCAGGAGAAGCAGCGGAACTCGGAGGCGCGCGGCGTGCGCCGCGGACGCCGAGCGCCAGGACGGGCACACCGCGCGGAAGCGCGCGAGGTCAGCCAGCTCGGTGAGGTCGTCGGCGATCGCCGCGAGGAGACCGGCCGGCAAGTCGGCCCAGCTCATCGTGATGTCGCCGTCAGTGCTGCCGGCAAGATGTCTCCCTTGGATGCATCGAAAGACCGAATGAGACGAGGCTCAGCAATGTGGTTAGTTAAATAGTTAGGTGTGCTTGACTTTGCTTTGGAGCAATAGTATGCTGGGCGCCGAGTGATCCGTGAGACTATCGTTTTGCTTCAGCTCCCGTGATGGCGACCACGATCAGTCCAGGTACACTGAACCTGTCCACCTTCTACAAGTCCGGCCACTCGCTACTCCAACTTGCGAAGAGAATAGCGACTAGTCCAGGTAGTTCAGTGCACGTGCCACCTTCTACAAGTCGATCCGGCCGCTGGCCCCTACCATCATCCTTCGATTCCCGTTGATCTATCTCCACAGTCCACCACTCTCCCACGCCGACCAATCCTGCGGGCGCCTCACCTGACGCCGTCGTCGCCCGCAGCCATCTCCAGCAGCTGGTGGCGGCCCGCGCCACCAATTAAGCCGCACCGCCGGCACGCGCTACCGTCAGAATCTACACCGCAAACTCACCAGGATTCTAAAAAAGAGATTCCCCGTCTCACGGCCAGGGACGATCCTGACATTTCGGGGGCTTGGGGTGAAATTAGGAACGGAGGCCTCTCTAATAGTAGTATAAAATAAAAATACGGCTATATTTATAAATTAAAATGTTTTTTCTGTGACGAAGAAATTAAAGTGTTTATATTATCTTTAGAAAAGATTCGAAGGTCCTTTCTTTTATTTAATCCATACTAGTTTTTTTTCTCTTTTTACCCATGCATACTTGTAAAAAGTAGGGGGTTTTTTTATCCTCGGAACTAACAATTAGTCCAATATTTGAATGCCAAATATTTTTCAGACTCGGATTCAAGCACGAATAGCGTCGAATAATTATTGATGCATCATATATTTGTCCATACTGATTTTATGCGGATCTGGCCGTCGGTCGGTCAAATATTCATTTTCACCCCTACTTTCATGCATCAAATGATAGTCTTTTTAGGATGAGGGAGAGAAAAAAAGAAAGGTGACTCGGACCTACGTGACAACGTGCCGCCCATTTCCAACTTTCCAAAGCGGGCAGTTCGATCACGGCGGCCAGGGCCATGTTTGGCCATGTTTCCGTCGATCATGTAGAAGCGTCACGCAAAGGGACTAACGAGCCTCAGGTGCAGCTGAAGATCTAACTTGAATTCTCAACTGCAAATTAGATCTTCAGCTTTTACTAAAACATGGAAATACACCAAAGCCAATGCTTCTTGAAACCTTCAAAGTGTGGCACGGAAAAACAATTGACACTTCAGAGCTTGGGCAACCAAACTGAGTCCTGAGATATGCTATCCCATCGGAGTTGCTACCTGTAATATATCTTTATCTGAGTGTCAAAAATGAAAAGCTGAAAAGCAGCTTCTTCCTTCAAGCATAGCCATACTACCTCCAGGTTTGAATACATATCGTCGGGACAACAGATTTCAACTGAACTGTACAGCTTTTGCTGTCCGGGCGTCAACATCTGAATTACTGAGGGAGTCATGAAGCAGCTTTTATCAACACCTTACACTGAGTGAAGACCAGTTGTAAATACATCTAAATCTGCACATTTGAAGAAATCGCAATGACAGAATCGTAACGTACACCAATATCAGAATAGCAACCACATGTATGAATGATTATACGACAATAAAATCATTCCAGAAATGCAATTCTCAAACTATACAATGCCTCATTTGCCCAATATACATTAAGAGAACAGTTCCAAAACAGTAATTCATGAACAAACATGCGTGCATTTGACATCACAATAGTGATCATGAATATAAATAGCATAACAGGACCTGTAATATTCATTGCCATTAATGACATCAAAAGGTTTGTTAAATATTTCATATCTGAGCGGTTCCATTCAAGTATTAACAACCCAAGATTTAAGCCGTTAGAAAATTAGACATGCACTTTACCGAAACGTTGGTTGGCTCAAACCTATTTAATATTCATTTGAACTTAAATAAAAAAAGTAGATATGGTTTTTCATAGGAACCATAAGTGTGAGTTTTGAGGAAATGTTTGTTCATTCTACCATAATACAACCAAACAAGGTTCTTAGGTGCCAGGGCAACAAAACAATAGTTTAAAACAACCTTTTGAGTCCCAAGCAAGTTGGGCTAGGCAACAGATGAAACTCAACATTCCAACAAGATCCAAATTCTCAAAATAAAAGCTTCCTTTATCTAAAAACAAGATCCAAGCATCCAACAAAAGAGAATGAAAATGACAATAAAAGACGACGATGAAGAAAAGAGATGGAACAAAACTGGTTTGCACAGATCCACCTTTTTTGTTCATACTCAATCCAATAGGGAAAAGAAATTCAAGTCCAATAAACCTGTGCATATTTTACAAAAGATAATGCATCTAAAGAACATTTGCAATTGAATCCTACGTGGAGATTATCAAGCACATAGATGAATAATCAACTTCAGCATCTAAATTTTATGCCATCTACACGAACCCAAATTTAAATACCATTCGTCACCAGCTTCAGCATCTAAATTTTATACCATCTACATGAACCCAAATTCAAATATTATTCATCACGAGATAGTTATTATCCACAAACACGAGAACATGAAATTTAACGACAAACCGTGTAAGCCAAGCAACAATAGTTGCCCCATACAAATGGCATAAACCCTATTTAATTGACAACAGGCACGACCCTATTTAAATGGCAGCAGATCACAAATGACACTGTTAAAGCTAATTAAACATGTACCAAAAAATCAGACTCCTATTACCAATTGAAATGCACAAGAAATCATAAATACGCCAAAATGAAGTACTCAGATGAAAGGCCTATCATTCCTGAATAAACCATATATAAACGTCATGGGCTGCTAAAGCATCTAATCCCACAGTATAAAATGAAAACATCACATGCTGCACAAAAACAGAACACAACATTATTTCTAGCTTGTTGTATGTTCCAGCAGCAAAATGCATAAACGTTATCAAGTAGTAACAACTCATGAATTTCCATAATCGACAGAAACAGTGACACTTTGAAACACAAAAGAGAGTGATATGATATCCGGCTAACATATTTCAGTGTTGCAGTTTTGTAAGAACCACACAGGATATCATGTTTCCGTAATCTACAATAGGGTGTATTGAAGGACAAACTATTGAACAAGTCCACCATAGCATCACGATCAATTAATAGAAACGGCGACAAAATGCACACCCCTTTTTAAATGACAACAGGCACTACCCTATTTAATTGACGTCAATATCTCATAATGTTTTCCAACCATCCCTTGAACTGACATATGATAGACTAGAACATCTTTGTACCCTACAATTTTAGGGTACGGACAATAACCTACTATGGATAAAATTTTCTTCACACAATCAGGCAAGCAGCAGCGTACCCTGAACAAACCAAAAGCACATCAGATACGATCACATAAACATGAAAATGGTCCTGGGTTAGCACGCACAGAAGCACATCGCCACAAACAAGCACAGAATGGAATCCCATAATTTTACACATCTTCACAATTATTATAGGCAACCCCTATTAATTCACAGATCTCCCTCCTCCCCCTCCCTGCCCTTCACATCACAAACCTAAACCAGTGTTTTTCCAGATCGGCCTAGACCAATGTTAACCTACACAGTACATGCTGATTGTGCGATCGGCACGCGATTACATACAAACAACCACGACAAGGGTAGCAAACAACAGTGATTGTAACAAACAACAGCTAGGAGCGCTTCAATTCGGACCATACAGAGAAAGTGCGAGAGACGGGGCACCAGCATTGCCCTGGCCTAGGCAGCGGCCGCCTTCTTGGGCGACTTGGTGGCGGCTTTCTTGGGCGACTTCTTCTCCTTGCTCTCCTTGGCAGCGGCAGAGGCTGTCTTCTTGGGGAGCAGCACGGGGTTGATGTTGGGCAGCACCCCGCCGTGCGCGATGGTGACGCCGGCCAGCAGCTTCCCGAGCTCCTCGTCGTTGCGGATCGCGAGGAGCACGTGCCGCGGGATGATCCGGTTCTTCTTGTTGTCCCGCGCCGCGTTCCCCGCCAGCTCCAGGACCTAAAAGAGGAAAGGGAAGGGGAGAGAGATAGAGACGAATCAGGCCCCCACTTCTTCCGCGGTGGGTGGGGAATGTCAGGGTCGGACCTCTGCAGCAAGGTACTCGAGGACGGCGGCGAGGTAGACGGGGGCGCCGGTGCCGATGCGCTGGGAGTAGCGGCCCTGCTTGAGGTAGCGCCCGATACGGCCGACCGGGAACTGGAGGCCGGCCTTCACGGAGCGTGAAACCGGCTTCTTCTTCGGGCCGCCGCGACGCCCCGCGCCGGCCTTCTTCGGCACCTTCGGTCCGACATCCATCGCCGATCGACGCGCGCGCCCTCTCTCTCTCTCTCTCTAGCGCTCTGTCGCCCCTCTTTTCGCGATCGATTTCTTTGGCTTTTCCTCTAGCGGTGTGTTCCGGGTTCCCGTGTGTTTCTGTGCGTTTGTGTTTTTCGTGTCTGTGGAGGAGGGCGGTGCTGCGATCTGGAGCGCTAACGGGTCGAAGTCAACCGATGTGAACCGTTCGATGGGCCCCGATGATCCGTGGAGGGGGGATGTGACCAATGAGAGGAGAGATTGGACTGGGCGACGGATCATACCCTCAAGTATTGCATTCTTATGATTCTCAAAACAAGAAAAAGTATTGCATTCTTATGTCTTCACGAGGAAGAAATAAATTTGAACCTCAACTTTATCAGAATTTCAAATCTGTGCAATTATACTCTCTCTTTGTTTTTAATTTAGCTTACCAATTATAAAGTCATCATACAATTAAAAACAAGAGGAGACAATACATTTTTTGACACGGCCGAAACGCTACATGGATCTTGTGATACAACTAACTTTTCGAGCTAAAAGATTCGATTAACAAAACCTAATTGTTTCAAACACATTATCTCGATTGGAAATAAAAGAAAATTACGATCATGATGGCTTTAAAAATAGTGAAATCATGTATTGACCCAAGTGTATATGTTAGCCTCCTGCAGGTATGTGTCATCACAGTGTACTGTCACCATAGCATAAGAGATGCAAACTTTGAGTGTTGAACTAAGACTGACTCCAACAGGTGACGCATCACCCGATGCATCTTTGCATCGGAGGAGAGAGGGGAGCCAAAGTTGCTTCGCCTCTCTCCTCCGATGCATTCGCTGCGGGGCGCGCGGAGGTGGGCCCCGGAGGCGGTGGCGCGCGCGGGAGAGGCGGTGGTGGGCGCGCGCAGGAGAGGCGGGCGAGCTCCGGCGGCGTGGCGCACGTGGACTCGCTGGCTTGGCACGGCGGAGCGCGGCGGGAGGGGTCTTCGTGGCAACCTTCGGCAGTGAGCAGGGTGAGCCGCGGCGCAGGCGCGCGTGGGACGACGGCGGCCACGGGCTGGCTCCCCCCACGACTCCTGCACCGACCAGCGCGACTCGGCGGCCACGGCGGAGGAGCTGAAGAGCGCGAGGGAGGCGGTGGACGCTTTCCTGCACTACCTGGCCGCGCGGCCGAGCGTGAGAAGGCGGGTACGACGGACGTCGTCAGGGAAGATGCTCGGTTTCCGGCGAGGTCGACTGTGGATGTGTGGCAAGATCATGTCAGAGAGGTGTGCGGTAATGTGGAGCAGCAGTGGCTGGAAGGAATTGACGCTGGCCTCACCGGAGAGGGGGAATTTGGCCGCGGCATCGAGAAGGTTCGATTACCATCCATGGCCCTCCGCTGCGAACGGCGCAGCGCGCGGGGCGAGCTATGGGGCGGCGCGCGACGAGCAGCGACGCGTCGCGCGGGGCTGCGGCTGCAGCGGCGCGGCGCGCGTGCGGCGGAGGCGCGCGGGGCAACGGCCGCGACGGCGCGGCGCGCGGGCTGCGGCGACGTTCGGGCGGGACGAGCAGGGCGCGGGGTGTGCGGCTGCGGCGGCGTGCGGGCGGGACGAGCGGGGCGGGCTTCTTCTTCCTCGAGCGCGGGGAGCCTGGCGCGGCACCTCAACTGCTTCTACTTACACGAGCGCGGGGGGGTGGGGGGGGAGGCAAGCTAGAGGAGCGCGGCGCGCGACGGGCAGAGCGGAGCATGGCTGAGGCGGGGCGGAGCAGATGCAACGTGGAAATGCAATCTCTGTTGGAGATACTGCAATGCGAAGTAAACACAACACACTGTTGACGCGAGGCAATGATCAATCTGCCTCTGAAAATTGCCAATCCTTGTTGGAGTCAGTCTAATCATCAAGCATTTGCCCTCACTTGAGATATTGAATAGTGCAACGGGAGTCGTCATATTAATTCGATGCCGGTAACATCCTTCAGAGATAATGTACATAGGTGTGGTGATGTAACTTAGTATGGTCAAAGGGGGCCATGCCCCCCCCCCCCCCCCCAAAAAAAAAAGGAACAAATTCAATTTATTGAATGATTAATTGGGTAAACCAATTTTTTTTTTCCGTTTACTTGGTACTAGAAACTCAATGAACGAATTTTCATATATCATAGTTACGAAACTTTTGATTGCATAATTGTATATTTTCTTAAATGAGGATTAACGTAATTAACTTTTATTTTCAATAAGTTTTTGAAATTTTAGTTTAAATATAAAAATACCTAACCAAAAATATTTCAATTGGTTAAGTTGGTTTCTCATAGCTTTAAATAGCATTAGGTTTTTGTTTCCTTGAAAACCAATTTGTTTATAATAAAAAAGGAAAGAAATAATACGCGTGAGAATATGGAGCGAAACGTCGGTGGAAGATGACCTATGATTGTTCAATAGTGTTGCCAAAGTTGTCGAATATGCAGTTTTTCAGCCCTCGCAGAAAAAAAAAAGAATAAGCAATTTTAGATGATTTCAAGCGTCTGAACATTTCCAAAACCCTTGTGCGAAACTTTTTTATTTGCATATGAGTGAACCGATTCGACTTCGAGAAACACGCGTTCAAACGTTGAGCAAACAAATGCAGCCTTGCAATACTCTCTTCAGCTACGACTACTAGTAGTAGAACGCAGCGACGCCGGCGGTAGCGGAAAGCGCCACTATAGGGAATCGGCCCCGTTCAGCGCGGGAGATGAAAAAAATCACCCAGCAGCCGGCGGTTTTGTCCACGAACCATGCCCTTTGGCCGGCGGTAACAGACCCCCGGCGTCGCGTTCCATCTCACCGACCGGCGCGCCCACCATGACAGTATGACACGAGCGATCCGCAGAGCTACGCTCGCGCGCGCCCGTCACGGGCTGCCCCGTCCCGTCCCGCCCGTGCGCGCTGGCTGCCGGTGCCGGCGCCCATATGCGCGCGCTCGGGGTCCGTCCGGGGACCAGGCGAACGTGGGGCGGCGGCCCGACGCAACGTTCACCGGCATGTGCCGGCGCAATCTTTTCTGCACGGGTGCCCGCGCGCGCACGGCGGCGAAGCCTGCGACGGGCAAGTGTCTCGCCGGGCGCGGTGCGGGCGGCCGCGATGATTGCCTCCTTTTTGGGTTGGGTTAACTCCTGCACGTGGCCATCTGGTTGGTCGGGACTCGAATAAGCTCGTGGGCCGTGCGCTCACATGTGGCGTGCCGCGGGCCGCGAGCGCCGGAGTAACTTCGCGAGCGGGGAACGACGACGCGTACGTGTGAGTGTGACTCGATGATTTGATCTCATGTGGATTCTGCAGTTCCGAGTGTATCCATCCATCAGGATCGTCAGGTTGTTGGCACGAATTCTGTCGCGTGTTCTTGGGTGATCACAGCCAATTGAAATTCAGCAGCTGTGTTCAACCTTTCACTTCATATCTTCGTATATTGCGTTGTTGGGACCATCTTCAACGAAACAATGAAGGGATTCACCCAAAGAGTTCACACAGAGGAAATTCTCAGGTCTATATGAAGCAGAATTGCTGGGAGAGATAAAAATTCCTGTCTCCTTGCAAATACAAAACTTCGCTCTCGTCTTTTATTCGCGAGGAACCAAACGAGGCTCGAAAGGATAAGGATAGGCAGGCGACGCCGATCGATCCATCGCACCACCCAACTGCATGCATGCACAGATGCACTGTCACAAAGATCCATTTCCAAACGTTTATTAAATGCTGGCGCATCGCGGAGCGTCGTGGCGACATGCTTCGTCTCTCCTGTACACGTCTGTCAGTTCATGCACGACGGAGCACAGGCATTTGTTCCGATTCCCCGGAACAATATCTCTTCGCGCGCCAATTTCCTTTGCTCCGCGTTCAGAGAATGCAGATTGCGGCGGCATCGCGCTATCCTGTAATTTTCAGCATAAGCGGACAAGCCGTCCCGATGTGAACGCAAGAGTAAGAGTAGTAAAAACTCGACCTGCCGGAGGAAGAACCGCCCCCGACGGCATTGCATTAAGAAGAAGAGCCTTCTCACGCAGGCCGAGAAAACCCCCGAACCCCCTTCCTATCCATACACAGGGACTCAGCTGGCCGTTGTGAGCTGCGGCGCGAGTCTTAACCATGTGCTTTGGACTGGAGGACGAGGGGATTTTTTTTCACTGCAGCATGAACAGTAACTCGCGTTACTGTTCACGCTACAGTGCTCCGGTGCCGCAGGGGGCTCGAACCCGGGTCAGCGCGCTCACAGGAGCAACGCTCCTGGAGCCAACGCGGCTGACCGCTCGGGTGCTCCACCCGTTGGCAAGAGTAAGAGTAGTAATTCTGAAGCTCGATCGCGTCGTCGCTGCTAGAGGTGCGTTTATGCCTTGTTCGTAATTATGAAGAAGCAGAATAAGCATTTTTTTGTGTCTAAAAATTCTTCAATTTTCTTTTGGATGATACCTCGAGAAATAACGCCAATTCATTCACACAGTCCCAGTGGCATCAGCCTCGTCCTATATAATGCCGTGGCTTCCCCTGCTCGCCTCTCAAACCAGACCACACACCCTCACACACACACACAAGAGTCAACTGACGAGCATAGTACTAGCTGCCACCTTCGATTTCGAGCAAGACCGACGATGTCGTCGCAGCGGCCGGGCCGCCACCAGCGGAGGGCGTCGCAGAGCGTGTTCGTGCTCCCGGAGAACCTGGCCAGCCTCGACGTCGACGCGCCGCCGGAGAAGGCCGGCCCCGACGGCGGCGCCGCCGAGCAGCAGGCGAGGCCGCCGGCGGGGCGCCACCGCCGGGCGATGTCGGTGGCCGTGGCCTCCATGGACCTCGAGCTCATCAAGGAGGACATCGGCAGCTACAAGATCGGCGCTTGAGGCTAACAGTAGCCGATTAGCCGTGCACGTGTACCGTGTACATAGAGTCCTTGGGGATGAACGCACCCAAAGCTGGCTTTGTTGAGTGTGAGGTCCTTCTCGCTCTCTTTTGGTTCAGACATGTAAGATTATCATGTACGCTTTTTCATAGCGATGAAACAAAGTACTCGAACTTGTTAATCGCGTACTCCTATATATCGGACGATCGCATACACTAGCTAGAGCTCCTTGCTGAGCTCGAGGACTTCCGTTGCGGCGATATATCGGATGTTCTGCAAAATACAGGACTTACGTCATGTTGATCACGGACGATTTGTGACTGGACAGGCTACGGATAATGTCATCTCACATATTTCTGGCGAATGAAAATAAAGTCGGGCGATATATTTTCGATAAATGAGTTGAGATGCAGTTTCTACGTCCGTCGATCGATCATGGCTTAATTGCTAGTTTATATACTCCCATTCAGTTCTTCAGGATCAGGATGGTCGGCGGTGTTTACGAGGGCTCATGGTCTGAAGATGCGTTATAATTCGATGAGCTTTCAGCTGTGGTTTGATCAAGGCCCCGTTCGGATCACTTTAGAGGGTGTTGTAGCAGTCACATCAAAGATGCCGGCACGATTTATGTGTACTAAACAAAGTCAAATTACAAAACTAAGTCCAGAACCCCCTATCTATTTCGCGAGACGAACGTAATGAGGGTAATTAAGCGACGATTAGACGATGGTTACTGTAGCATTACTATGTCAAAACATTGATTAATTAGGCTCGTTAGATTCGTCTCGAAAAATAACGCCCGTCTGCAGAAAGATTTTGCTATTAAATTTTATTTAGTACCCCTAAATAGTAAGATTCTTTTTACTTTAGAGGGATATAAAGTTTAGAGGGTGTTTTAGAGGGGGAACCGAACGCCACCCAAATCTTTCGCTGTTGATTATGGATGCTGATTGCTAGGGTTATCTTTTCTTTCAGCTGTTTTTCTTTTCTCGAACGTGCAGGAGAGCTGCGTGTCATTTTATTAAGGAGGAAAAGATTATTACAAGTGCCTTTTCTTTATCAAATCTTTCGCTGTTGATTCTGGATGCTGATTGCTGGGCTTACCTTTTCCCTTTTCAATTCAATTTGTTTTTAAAATACCACCAGTAACTCTGCACAGCGCCTCGACATTTTTGTCGCTTTATGAAGGCAGGGCAGTGTGTGCCTTGTACTATTAGGACAGAGAGTGTTTGCATCGAAATCGCTAAAGATTTTTAAGCAAATCCCCTCGGGCTAATTCCTAACCACCCAGTTAGGCAACGCGTGCACACAAAGCCTAAAGTAGTGATGCTGTGTCCCTCACCAGAGAAACATGACCATGTTCATCACATTTTGGCTCTTTCCTCGATCGCCCATGCTGCATGTTCCAGCTATACTCTAAATCTAAACACACTATTATATAGTATATTTTATAAAAATAAACAGTACGTAACACAAACAATACGCAAATGAATCGTTAAATTATTGCGTGTACGTATGTTCGGTGCACGCATATCATTGTGCCACACAAATTAAGTACCAGTACCTAACTGAACGGATCATCTGTGCTGTACGTACGTATGTACGTACTCCCCATCTGCACTGGCGTATAAGTGCAGATCCTACAATTGTGTGTCAGCATTATTGCGTTTGCCCCGTCCTTTTCGGGTGTTTTTTGCTGTGTTTGGCGTCCCAGATCTCGATCTGGAGCATTTCCACGTGATCGGGCACCCAGCGACGGGAAAGCTTGGTTAGGCTAGCTTATCGCCCTGATTTGACAGGACGGCTTTGGATTACTGTTCGTGTCGCCGGGCGCTTGTACGGCCGCAACCATGTCGACGGATCTGTTTTCGCTTTGAACGCTTTTTTTTTTTTTTTTTTGAGGGCATTTTCGCTTTGAACGCTGGGGTGGCGATCAGTGACTGATACGCGGCGTCATCGTTGGTAATTGAAAGCACGCTTGTTCCTGCAGTTGCAGTGCCATAGCGGTTGTCTCTACTTCTTTAAAAGAGGGAGTTGGTGATGATGGTGTGCCTGCCATCTTGCGTTTTGGGCCGTTGGATGTTCATCGAACGGATCCGTGCTCTCCGTCCCACAGTGATGGGTCTTGGCGCCGACAGATGGGCCCCGCAGCCCACCGGCTCGCCCGCGCCCACCTCCGCGTCGCTCCTCCTCCGCGTCGCTCCTGCTCCGCCGCCGCCCCTGCTCTCCTCCTCCGCGTCGCCCCTGCCGCCGCCGCCCCTGCTCCTCCTCCGCGTCGCTCCTGCTCCGCCGCGTCGCCTCTCCTCCTCGAGCTCCCACCGGCTCGCCCGCAGCCCACCAACGTATCGAAGCGAGAAAATGGGGGAAAAAAAAAACACGGTCGCTCCTCCTCCGCGTCGCTCCGCCGCCGCCCCTGCTCCTCCTCCGCGTCGCTCCTGCTCCGCTCCTCCTCCGCGTCTCCCCTGCCGCCGCCGCCCCTGCTCCTCCTCCTCGTCGCTCCTGCTCCGCCGCGTCGCCTCCCCTCCTCGAGCTCCCACAGTACGGATCCAGAGATTCAAGGCCGTTGCGGCTTCTTTCCCGACCGTATGGCTCGCCCTCGTCGCGCAAGAACTCGTGGAGAGGGGAGGGGATCGCGCAGGACGGAAAGAGGTCGACGGACGAGGCGGCGACGGGGCTACTAATGACCGGAGGCCGTCCGCACCTGGGGCTGATCCTGGAGACGGCGTACGGCGAACTCAACCCGACGGCGACGCAGCTGCGCAAGGGCTCCATCGGCATCCTCGACGCAAGTACGGCACCGCGACGGCGGCTGCAGTACCCAGGCGGCGCGGAGCAGCGACGACAGGTTCTGTTCCCGTCTCCCCTCCCCAGTCCCATCCAGTTTACCCGGTCCTCGGTTCAAATTTTGGGACACCCAAATTCAAATCCACTACGCGCGCGGCCCTCTGCTTCTGGAAACCTCTCTTTCTGCCCCCCAAAATTCAAATCCACGTCCCTTGCTGCCAAGTATAAAACAAGGTCGTGCCCCTCCTCGCAGCTTCAAAAATTCTTCTCGCCCAAGGAGTGCCAGGAGCTGGGATTTTGAGAAGCTGAGATCCACTTCATCAAGCACTGAGAACCTGGGGTTGCAAGAAGCTGTCATCCAATTCAGCAAGGTCAAGGTAAAGAAAAAGTCGTGCTTTATGCTGTCTTGAGAAAGTTGGACGCTGTGACACTTGCCAGCATTTTGGTAGTTTAGCAATTCTGGAACATTTCGTTTGTCAAAAGAATCTCAGACATGTTGCATTGTTGAGTGTTGTCCTGTTACAGGTCCAAATGGGGTGATTTTGATATAGAAGTTCCGTCATTAGTTTGCCAGCGCATCTGGTAGTTGGTTTGGGGTTCTAGGTTGGAAATGGGTTGGGGAAATACTGAAGGCATTATTTAATGTGTGTTTGCGAGTCCTATCATGATTTCCATTTAGTTCATCCCTTCACGGTCCTGGTCAGGGGTGCTGTGACTCGTAAGCATACGCTACTGCAAAGCCATTTTTGCAGCATCATGAGACTAATTGCTCCAATTGGTTGGATTTGAGTTCTTTTCAGTTGAATGTTTTCATTCTGCACCTGCTGTGTAGTACAATTTTAGGCAGTAGGTTGTCTGGTATCTTATGATTGGTCCCTCATATTGCACCCTGTTTTAACTATCCAGAAATGTGCTATCTGAAATGCAATGCTACACTTTCAAGCCTGCAATAATAGACTGAACATTTGGATTTTGAGCTGCCAATGTTACACTTTCAAGCCTGCAAATAAATTCAAAACTTTGAAGAGAGTCCTGGAATAGAAGCTTATTCTAAAATCTGCTTTTGCTCATTCAATCTGAATTTGTAATTCAAACATAACAATTTAGTCATCTTATGAAAACCAGAACCCCAATCAGTTTAAATGCATGTAGCAGACCGCAGCACTAAATATGTGTGAACCTACTACTACAGCAACGACCTGTTGAGCATTCAGAGTATTGCAGTGAATCAGGCCACGTGCTAGGTATCATGAATATGCAAATTTGATGACCTACAGTACTTGCCCGTAATTAGGGTCAGCATCGATCTTTTATTCTCTGATAAGTAACCTTACCGCGAAAGTGTTGTGTCCATCTCACTTGGAGCGGTAGCGGTTGGTGGTGCTCGGCTTTCAGTTGTAGGAAGGCAGGCAGCCAGTGCTCTTGAGATACTCTGCTAATAAGCAAATGAATAATAATAAGACTCACATTTGAGTCATATTTTGAGATTGCAAGACCTATTATGTTCAAATATTTCGTATACTAATCTACTTGGTGTCATAAGTAAACAGTTAGAATATGCAGATACATGTCAGTTGGTTAACATAGCTTGTGCCATTTCAGATAATTTCCTAGCTTCTCCTCTACTTGTAACCAAGTTGGGGCAAATTTGGCAAATTTGTTATCTCTGAGACTCTGACTCTCAAGATTAACATTTAGTGTAACCAATATAAAGCTATATGGCATGTGAAGCATCTTACTATAATGAATTTCAATAGAGAATATTTGGATATAACACTAAAATTAGGAAATAAAATAATATCATGGGCGATGCTCCAAACTTTCTAGACTTCCATAATTGAGTTATTCACAGCAGAAACTACTGCATGTCTAGCCAGCTTGTAAAAAATGTGTTCTCTTATATATCCAGAAACTACTACAGGAATTTGATTAACATCAAATTTGTTGCTTAATTCCAGTCAAATAATAAATTAGATCTGTCCAAATGATATTAAAAGTAAAGTTATTTGCTATGTCTGCATTTCATCGAACAGTTAGGGTGCAAGAAGCTTAATGGAGAATGCTACTGTACATTGGCAGTTTGAATCTCAAACCTTGCTTGCTAGGTTGCGTTGTGCTTCCCTTGTATCATGATATCCATTGCCATGGAATGTTTATGGTGACGTTGAGGCTATTCAGGAGGAGCAGCTGAATCTTCCTCTGGCCGCAATTGATCAGAGGTAGATTGGGGCCATGCCATGCTGCCTCCCATTCCGCACTTTTGTGATGAAACCGAGAGTTTCATCAGTATTTTTATACCACCCTGCCAAGGGGCTCATAGAGCTTTGATTAGGATGCCACATGACATTAGTTGCAGATACAAGAAATCAGTGACGAATAACATTCCGTCACAGTTGCAGGAATACCTGACAAGTAGACAAAAGAAGTGCTACCTACCTTACCACGCCAAAAATTCTACTTCTACAATTGGTATTGAAGTCAGCGAATACAGTTTAAATATCACTTGATTTGCATGAAAGGAGTTAGCCTGCAGGATATACTCTGTATAGATTCGTGTTGCTAAGTACCTCATATGGTTAATCGTTGACCTTTGTTTAGGTTACACTAATAGTTCATCTCTCCATTGCAGGTGACTGGCAATGCTGGACGTGTGCAACTTCTGAGAAGCTGGGAGTGCGACAAGCTTTATTCTGTCTTCCTAGAAGTATTGCATACTTAGGTGGTTCACTTTAGATATTAAGGCGTTTCTGATATATAGGCGGGATTGGAATTTTCTTAGCACTTTATATTGATTAAATGATGTTAAGTTGACTTAGTGGAAATGGTTTTTAATTTACCTCTCAAATAACCATGGTAAAATGAACTATCGTGCTGACAGGATGTGCATTTCTATGTATGTGTTTAGTTTTTTTCTTTTTTTGACACTGTTGTATGTGTGTGTTTGGTTTTTACTTTTTGGTCGCAATACCTGGCTACATAATTTCTTTTATCCGTGTTGTTTACTTGATGATGACTGCTATTTCGAGTTTGTAACACAACTCTAAAGGAAACATGTTCTCTATTGACTGGAAAATTTAGGAACTGTTGTCATCGGTTAGAGGGATGAATTATGTTATCTCAACGTATCAGCAAATATTGTTTGTTATAATGTGATCTACCCTCTAAGGGTTAGAATTCCAGAGTTTCGGTTCCTATTTTGCTAATGTTGCTCCTTCCTGTTTCGGAACTGAAAAACAGCGGAAGTTTTTCAGCAATAAATATGTCACAGCAATCGTGCCAACAGAGAGATAAAGGAAAAGGAAAAGGTCACTATTCAGTCCCTTGATTGCTTTCTAAAGCAACATCTTTTCCTATTTCTTAATCTGTATAACATGGAAATATTGTAGCAGTGGCGCACGAAAGTAATAATCAGTCCCAAAAATGGTACCCCGGTGGCATGCAACGTGGCCAAACAAGTTTGTTGATAAGTGAGCCATCAGACGCACCACTTTTAAGTCATGTGCCATCGGACGACGAAGAATTGCCAAACCAGTCAGTTGGGATTGTTCCTGCTTATAGTACCCTCACATCAATCGGAGGGTTGGAGCAAGGAGAGAGCTCAAAAGGTACGACCTGATGAATGAATGTACGGTTGTACATTATTAGACGTGGAAATATAAGTTCCCTGACATTTGAAGTAAATCATGATGATACTGATTTAGGACGTAAGCGTGCACGTGAGGCTATTCGATATGCTAGCCGCACACCAGAACAAATACAAGCACGGCGAGAACGTGTTAGAGCACTCCGGCAAAGTTTAACTCCCGAGGAGAAAGAAAAGATTAATGCACGAAGAAGAGAGCAAAGGCAACGTTTGACACTTGATGAGAGGAATGCTCGTCAGCGAGCACGCAGGCAACGGATGACGCCTGAGGAGAGGCTAGAGAGAAATACGCGCCAGCGAGCACGCCGGCATAGCATACCTCCTGAGGAGCAGCAGGCGCTCCTAAGAAAGCGTAATGCAAACTACGCGACTAGACGAGATACTCCATGCAAGGAATCCATTGCATTACAATGCCCAACAAGATCATCAATGATATCTCCCTCGTCAAGCACCAGCACATTTAGCTGTCCAAATATGTGGACACAAACTCCTGCTCCAACTCAAGGTAATTCTCACAGACACATTACTTCAATTTGTCAGAATGTGAACCGATATTTACTTAGTCAGTAAAATACAGCAGGTAATAATCTGGAAAACATACCCGAAGAAATGGATGTAGAGCACATTTCATTTGCTGCGGCAGGTATGTTGGTTTGGTTGACTTTTGATGTATGCCTCTACAATACTTTATACTTTACTCAAAGCATGTAATGATAATGTTTCTCTATATATACATTTAGTCGACGATGATACCGCCCAATGCAAAGAACACATATCAATAGAGTCTCCAAGATCAACGTCATCTGACAATCCATCTTCAGACCATGATGACGAACTTCTAGATGATGGTAGTTCTAATATATCTGAGGAAGAAGATGATGAGTACTTCATATTTGCTGGTAGAGGTATTGTCACTATCATGGATGCTTCTCTACTTCCCTATAAATAGCAGAGGAATCCGAAACCTATATATAACATGCCATTCATCTCATTTATCCAGGGGACTATGAAGATTGTGATGACCAAGTAGGTTCCACTACAACAGTGACGAATACTCCCGACCCGTATGATCGTGTCTACCAAAACATACCAGACAGTACTCACAAGCTTGAGCCAAGGCCTGATTGCAAGCATTGTGGTGCAAAGAGATTCCAGTATGAGCCAAACGGATTTTGTTGTCGATCTGGCAAAATTAAATTGGCACACTCGGAGCCTCCTTTGGAGCTTCAGAGACTATACACAAGCCCAGATCCCGATGCCGTGCATTTTAGAGATAACATTCGGTATTTTAATGGACACTTTTCATTCACCACGCTTGGAGTTAGCTTGGACAATAGATACACTAACATGAAGTCAGGAGTGTATACATTCCGAGCCCACGGCCAGATTTACCACAACGTCTTCTCATTTGGTCGAACGGAAGATGGGCCTAAGCATCTGGAGCTCTACTTTTACGACGACGATCCGAATCTCCAACATAGGTTTCGGCGCTCCCCGAACCTTGACCGAGATGTCATCCGGAAGCTTGTCGACATCCTCAAGGACAATCCATATTCCCAGACATTCAGAAATCTTGGTGGAGTAGATGACCTTGAGGAATATCGTATTGAGCTGAACACTGACATGAGGTTGGACCAACGCAGATATAACTTACCTATATCATCTGAGGTGGCTGCTGTCTGGGTCGAGAGTAATGACCTTCGTAAGCACTTTGAACGTAGTGTCATTCTCTTTGGTAACAACAACTTGAGATACAGAATCCAACCATATTATGGATGCTATGATGCATTGTCTTACCCTCTTTTCTTTCCGAGAGGGGAGATTAGCTGGCATCCTGAGATTCCAAAGGTCGGCGTCAGCTTGGAAGAGATAATTGAATCCCGTCGTAACCACCGGCAAAATCAAGGTATTCATCTAATGCAACTATCACATGTTCAATATTTTCTTATATTTTTTTTTTGCGAAAAGAATATTTTCTTATATTTGATTGTACTTCTCTATATAATTTTTTGTTGCCGAACATTTTCATAGGCACATATACAAACAGTCGATTGTGTGTCTCTGTTAGAGACTACTATTGCTACAAGTTCCAAATGCGTCGTGGTATATTTAACACCATGCTGCATGGGAAGCGGCTGTTCCAACAGTATGTGGTTGACATGTACGTTAAAATTGAAAGCTCGAGGTTGGACTATATAAAACATCATCAAAAAGAAATACGAGCTGATCTATACCAGGTATTGTTGACTGCCTTCAAGCTGGAGAGTATCGTGGCAATGCAGTAGGCAAACGGACTGTGCTTCCAGGATCATTTATTGGGGGGAAACGAGATAAAAAGCGTAGATATTATGACGCCATGGCCTTGGTGCAAAAGTACGGAAAACCTGACATCTTTTTAACCATGACTTGCAACCCTAATTGGGATGAGATAATAAGTGAGCTTGAGCCTGGACAAACCCCGCAGGACCGCCCTGATCTCATTGTACGAGTATTTAGAGCAAAATTGGAGGATCTCAAGATACAACTTTTCAAAAGACACATGCTCGGTAAGGTAGCTGCATACAGCTACGTCATTGAGTTTCAAAAAAGGGGTCTGCCTCATGCTCACTTCCTCCTAATTATGGAGGGGCGATATAAGCTAACATGCCCAGAACAGTACGACTGTATCATATCCGCCGAGTTGCCAGACAAAAACAAGTATCCTGAGCTCTACAAAATGGTGGTCAAGCACATGATGCATGGTCCATGTGGAGCCTTGAACCCTAAAAATGTGTGCATGCAAAATCGTGCTTGCAAAAAACCACTATCCACGGCCATTCAATGCGGAGACCCTCCAGGGGAAGGACTCATATCCCGTATATAGGAGGAGAGATAATGGACGTACCGCACGGGTACGAGGTCAAGTGTTAGACAATAGGTGGGTTGTTCCGTACAATCCTTACCTGCTGAGAAGATATAACTGCCACATCAATGTTGAGGTTTGCTCGAGCATAAAAGCCGTGAAATACCTTTTCAAGTACATATACAAGGGACATGACCGAGCATCGGTTTCAATCGATGAGGTAGATAGTAATGGAGATATTGATGAGATAAAGCAGTACAGAGATTCAAGGTGGGTTACCCCCCCGGAAGCACTATGGAGAATCTATGGTTTTGAACTCAGTGAGATATTTCCTTCGGTCAGGCAGCTACAACTCCATCTCCCAAATATGCACATGGTGTCATTCCCGTCGGAAGCCAATCTAAATGATGTCGTCTTGGAGGAAGGGGCTGATAAGACCATGTTAACTGAATATTTTGAGGCGAACAAGAAGTACGAGTGGGCTCGGAGGGTCCTATATAAGGATTTCCCTGAATATTTTGTTTGGATGGCGGGCCAAAAGTATTGGAAAAGGAGGGATGAACGCACACAGGTTGGGAGGATCGTGTCTGCGCATCCATCCGAAGGGGAGCGGTTCTATCTCAGGGTTCTTCTAAACCATGTTGCAGGTGCTACCTCCTTTGAAGACCTACGAACAGTGAATGGTACAGTTTGCCCGACATTTCGTGAGGCTGCGGAAAAGAGGGGTCTTATTGAGTCTGATAATGCTTTCGATGAGTGCCTTACTGAGGCTGAGTTTTTTCGGATGCCATCTTCACTTAGGAGGTTATTTGCCATTATACTTGTCTTTTGTGAGCCTGGCGATGTCCGCGGCCTGTGGGATAGGCACTTGGAAGGAATGACAGAGGATTACCGGCTATCGCACATGTGCCCTCATGTAGTCGAGCAGATGGCTCTATTAGATATCAGGAATATGCTCCAATCGATGGGGAAGGATATATCATCTTTTCCTCTTCCAGAAATTGATGAATCATTCGACGTGACAATAGGTGAGGCCCGAGAGATAATTGAGGAATCCACGATCCCCGTGGATCAAGAACATATTGATTTAGCATCTTCCCTCAACCCAGAACAGAGGTATGCTTATAACGAGATACTGTCAGCGGTTTATAGTGGGAACGGAGGAGTGTTCTTTGTTGATGGACCGGGAGGCACAGGAAAGACTTATCTATACAAAGCATTGCTTGCTAAGGTACGTAGCGAGGGTAAAATAGCTGTGGCAACGGCAACATCAGGAGTTGCTGCCTCCATCCTGCCTGGCGGAAGGACTGCACACTCAAGATTTAAAATTCCATTAAATATTGAAGATGGCGCGGTCTGTAGCTTCATGAAGCAAAGTGGCACCGCTAAGCTTCTAATGATAGCATCTCTCATCATATGGGACGAGGCATCCATGACCAAAAGACAGGCAATCGAGGCACTCGACGGTAGCATGAGGGACATTACCGGTCGTTATGACTTGCCATTTGGTGGAAAGACAATTGTCTTGGCGGAGACTTCAGACAAGTGCTTCCCGTAGTCCGTAAGGGAACAAGGGCACAAATAACAGACGCAACACTACGTAAGTCTTATCTATGGGAGAGTATGCGGCAACTCCGGCTTGTTCGTAATATGAGGGCTCAAAGCGATCCATGGTTTGCCGAGTATCTTTTACGCATCGGTAATGGCACTGAAGATACTTTGGATGATGGTTGCGTAAGGATTCCAGATGAGATTTGTATACCTTATACCGGCAAAGATTCCGACATCAACATGCTTATAGAAAGTGTTTTTCCAATGTTTGATGAAAATATCTCGGATCCAAATTACATAACATCTCGAGCAATTCTTTCAACTCGGAACGAGTACGTTGACAAGATCAATATGAGGATGATTGAGAAATTTCCGGGGGAGGAGATGACATACCACAGTTTTGATCAAGCAGTGGATGATCCACATAACTATTATCCGGCAGAATTCTTGAATTCATTGACACCCAATGGCCTACCTCCTCATGTCCTAAAGTTGAAGATTAATTGTCCCGTGATATTGTTAAGGAACATTGACCCGGCAAACGGTTTGTGCAATGGGACAAGGTTGGTGGTGCGGGGGTTCATGAGGAATGCAATAGATTGTGAGATTGTGTTGGGCCAGCACGCTGGCAAGAGGGTATTTCTTCCCCGAATTCCTCTTTGCCCATCAGACGACGAGATGTTCCCTTTTAGGTTCAAGAGGATACAATTTCCTATCAGACTTAGCTTTGCTATGACCATAAACAAGGCACAGGGGCAGACTATTCCAAATGTTGGAGTGTACCTTCTGGATCCGGTGTTTTCACACGGTCAACTGTATGTTGCGCTTTCTAGAGCTACCTCAAGGAGTAATATCAAGATTCTAGCCATCCCAGAAAATAAAAAGGATAGCCGCTCTACATCTATCGGGACATTTACGAAGAACATTGTGTACAAAGAAGTTCTCATTGGGTAGTTGAGGTAAGAAATTACTTGAATTAACTACGCACTCTATATTCATATTAACGCCAGCTGTTTATTAATAATATTATTTTAATTTGCAGGTTTCAAATTTGCTGCTAGCTACTTCCTACTTCCTGTGTAGAAGTAGACACGGGTGGATAGCTGTTGTAGTGTTCGGGGTATTGTTGTACGTTACTCTAATTTGTAAGAAACTGTGTCTAACTTTTCATGTAAATAAATCGTGACTCTTCTTGGTGCATCGGCAGACATGAAAGTTCCCTCCTAGCAAGAAAAATAAAATAAAAAAACATGAAAGTTTTCTCCTCGCTATATCTCAAAAGTTCCCTCCTAGCAAGAAAAGTAAAATAAAAAAACATGAAAGTTTTCTCCTCGCTATATCTCACTAGCCACTGCTATATTTCGTTTGGTCCTTCCCTTGTAGCTTGACGACGTCTTTGGATCGATTAGAGAATTGGTTAGAATAGAGCGTGCGGAGATAGATTTTTGGAAAAGAAAAAATTGGCGCATGCTTCGGAAACTAAATGTGCGCGCGTACACAGCTGAATTTGACGACCAATCTTGGGTGCCCGGTGGATAATGGTAGGGGCCACTGGCCAGTCCTCTCTACTATACTCGCCTGAGGGGTGAAAACGGACGGGAACGGTCGGGAAAACACCTCAACCGTTTTCACTTTCATATTTTTTTAACCGTACGGAAACGAAATCGGGAACGTCGGTAACGAAAACGATCAGGACATAATCGGTTAGTCGAAAACGAACAAATCCGAACGGAAATATGCCGGTATCGGTCGGTAGCCGGTAATACAAAGCGGAAACACCGTACGATGGAACCTAACACCACATCGCTATAATATTTAGATATTACTTTCTATAAATATATTATATATAATTTTTTGTTGTAAACAACATGCCATTTTTCTTATGTGTAAATTTAATTGACAAAAGAAGGTAAAGAACTTGTAGTAAGGAAAAATAATAGAAAAAAGGAAGAGAATATCCTCTCCTACAGAACAGAAAACAAATGCAGCCCATCTAGCCCATGTAGCTAGCTCAATCGGCAACCTTATCCTCTCCTACCTCCACTCACCTGAGCAGGCAACCCGTCGTCCACTGTAAGCTTCATGACCATTGGAGCTAGGGAAACCCCAAGGTATGAATGTTTTGGTGATAGGATGAGAACCATGAATGTGACTAACACTCTTTGTGAGATCTTATAGGTCACATATGAAGAAAGCTCCGTCCGTTGGTGGTGAACGCCAATACACCATGAACTTATTGACAAGGATGATTGGTTGCCTTCATCTACACAAGAACGGACTTGATGGAGTCGCGGAGAAGACATGGATCAAGGCTAAGGACATGCTAGATCCAAGCGGGTGTTGCTTGGTTAGATGTTAGCTTGAGTCCATAGGGAAAACCGGACTATCAAGAGGGTTCGAGGTGGTTCTCTTAGTACACACTAGTTATAGAGATCATGGATGCATGGTGAGTCTCTCAGGGCTAGGGTGGCAGAAGAGAGTTGAAGGAACCAAAAAGATCAAGTCTTGAAGAAGAAGATCAAGAAGAAGATCGAAGCTGCGAAGGCAGAAGGGACCGGACAGTACGGTCAAGGAGACCGTACAATACGGTCTACAGAGGAAATCCAGACAGAAGAGCTTAAGTTTCTGGAAGTGGAAGAATAGAGACCGGACAATTGACCGGACAGTACGGTCCTAGGGACCGGACAGTACGGTCTCTATTGGAAGATCCAGACAGAGAAGCTGAAGTTTCTGGAAGTTGAAGAATGAAGACCGGACAATTGAGAGGATGGTACGGTCATGGAGACCGTACAATACGGTCTTACAGGAGAAGAGCAACAGAAAAGGAGAAGTTTCTGTTGGCTGAAGAAGAAAAGGAGACCGGACAATACGGTCCTAGGGACCGTACAATACGGTCTGGTCTGAGATGATGAACAGCACTCCCCGGACGCCAGTCTGGTAGAGACCGGACAATACGGTCAAATGGAGACCGGACAATACTGTCCATTGTACGGTCCCTACGCAGACTGGGTACTTTTGGACAACGGCTAGTTTGAGGTTGGAGGCCTATATATAGTCGGTTGTTTACCTCTTTGAGGTGCTCTTGGACCCAGGAAAGAGGGGAGGTGCTGCCAAGAAGCCAAGAGGAAGAAGTGTGAAGCACTTGAGAGGGATTTGGAGTGATCCTAGTGCTTGAGAGAGTAGCAAGTTGCATCCTTTGATCTCTAGGCTAGTGTGGGCTTGAGAGAGTCATCTAGGGCTGTTACTCTTGGTCTATGGCAAGGCCTAGACCGGTTAGGCGTCGGTGTTGAGCTGTCCAAGGAGATTGTGGAAGTCAACACAAGTTTGTACACGGTCTTGGAGCTTCCCGTGCGAAAGAAGCATCACTAGTGGAGCGCCCTTTGGCACGCATCAAGTGCGGAGCCTTACCTCCGGAAGAGTACCCGGGATCGAGCCCGGCGGGACGTGCCCGCGACTTCACTCGGAGGGTGAAGTGTGCTCTAGGAGGGATCGCCATCGAGCGGAGGGACGGGGTCGAGACTCCGGCGGGAGTGACCCAACGTGGAGTAGGGGAAGGCGCCATCCTTCCGAGACCACGGGAAAACATCATGAGCATTCTCTATCCCTTCTCCTTTACTACTCGCATTTACTTATCGCACTTCATATGATTGCTTGTAGTACTTGAGTTGTGCTCTTATCTTGCTTGTGTGTTTACCTTGGTACCTACTAGCTTCACTAGGTTTGCTTGATTGCCTTGCTCGTGTGCCTACTTGTTATAGCCTATCTAATAGCTCTAAGGACTCTACTTAGTGTGCCTAGTATCTTGGTTGCCTTGTCTCTAGTTATCTTGTTACCTTGCCTTGCCTAGCTTAAGTCTTCCGCTATCTATCTATCTTGTGCTAGGTTGCTAGTGTGGTATGATTGTGTTATCTATATGCACTAGCTATATAGGTTAAGGATACTCCTTAGTGTGCTTTACCTTGTTACTAGAACTACTTGCTAGGAGTTGCTTGGGTGTAAGTGTTTGGAAATAGATTCTAGAGTGCACCGATTCACCCCCCCCTCTCGGTCACACGATCCTTACAAGTGGTATCAGAGCCAAGTGCTCATTATTAGGGCTTTACCGCCTTGAGTCGTGACCGGGATTGCGTGTGGGAAAATGGAGTCCACTCATGATGACGTTTCTAACACTTCCATCGCCTCTACCTTGATTGAGCCTTATGATTGTGTGCTTAATGATATTTCCTACTATCATGTGCGTGATGAGTATGATGAGCTTGTTTTGAATGATAATGAGGATATCACTAACTTCGCATCTCGCTTGTATGTTCTTGCTAGGAAACTCATGTCACGAGGCTATCCATCTATTATGCACAAGCATGTTGTGAAGAAGCTTATCCGATCTCTACCACTCTCGCGGTTTGGTATTCTTGCTTTTGCTCGAGGGGATGAGTTTGTGAACATGCCCTATGATGAGGTGGTTGCTATTCTCTCCTCTCTTGAGGAGGATATCAAGAAGGGCAAGGATATCTCTCATGCAAGTGAAGATCAACACATTGAAGCTCAACCTCTACCCCAAGCTCAATCATCATCTCGTGTTGGTGAAGGTTCTTCTTCTCGGGATCAAGAGGATGGATATCTCAAGCTATGTGATGAGTTGGATCACATCTCTATGGAGCCGAATGAAGATCTTGTTGAGTTTGCTCTTCGGATGGATTCTCTCATCAAGAGGATAAATGAGAACAAGCTTTGGATAGTCACTAAGGGTCAAGGTCTTAGAAGGTTTCTTGATGCTCTCCCGAAGGACAAGTATGGTGATCACATTGAGTTTGAGAGCTTTGAGCTTGAGTCATATTCAATTGAGCAAGTCATTGAGATCGTTACAAGAAGAAGGGCTCGCTCTTTGCTCTCTAACACATTCAAGACCCCAAGTGATGATGAGGAAGAAGAAGAAGATGATAGAGTTCCGGTTTTCTATTGTGATGATGACTATTCAAGTGCTAGTGATGATGAGCCGGAGCCTATCAAGGAATGCCACATGAAGAAGAAAGAGTCTTGCCATCCCTCTTTGAAGAATACTACAACATGTATGAGCCGGGTCTTGCCGATCGGCCTCACTATCACCTCTTCGACATGTATGATGAGTTCTACAAGAGAAGAGAAGAGACTTGGCTTGATTGTTGGAAGAGGCTCCTCATATTGTTTGCTAGAGTGAACTCTTTTGAAGGAAGGAGAAGATTAGTGATGAGAGTGCTATACGGATAATGTCTCTCCTCCCATACATAGGAAGATCCATGTCCTAAATGATATTGGTGATGATATTGATGGATGACTCTCAAGGAAGCTATCTTGATTGCCTATCCTATGAGCATCAAATCTACAACATCCTTGAGTACTTCAATGGAAGTGAGAAGTGGGAAGATTTCAAGTCTATCCTCTTGGGAACCATGTCCTACACTTAGGATATGATCGGAGTGAGTGGAGACACAATGGAGTCACCAAGGCAATGATTGACGCCTTGGATGCATTGGACTTGGATTTTCTAAATGGAGTTCCTATGGCCTACATCAAGAGCAAGCAAGAGGTAAATGATATGTCAATTGATTCTCATGATACTAACACTCCTCTTTGCTTGATGGCTACTTCCAAGGTGAACTACAAGATTGGTGGCAAACATTGGGTGTTGGATAGTGGGTGCACTCAACACATGACCGGTACTTCATCCATCTTCACCAACTTGGAAGAAAATGAAGATCATGACAAGGTCACATTTGGCGACAACTCCAAGCACAAGGTGAGAGGTCTTGGTAAGGTGGCTATCTCAAATGACCTCTCTATCTCTAATGTATTGCTTGTTGAGTCCCTAAACTTCAATCTTCTATCCGTTGCTCAAATATGTGATCTTGGCTTTTCTTGTAACTTTGATGCTAATGGGGTGGTTCTTCATAATGATGCTATGGGTCTCACTATCAAGGGCTTTCGTCATAATAATCTATATGTTGTTGATTTTGAGACTAACATTGTTGCCCCTAGCACTTGTCTCTTCACTAAGTCCGCTCTAGGTTGGCTATGGCATCGGAGGCTTGCTCACATTGGTATGGGTCAACTCAAGCGTGTGATGAAGAACAAGCTAGTGAGAGGAGTCAAGGATGTCACCTTTGAGAAGGACAAGCTATGTAGTGCATGCCAAGCCGGAAAGCAAGTGGCTTCACCTCATCCGTCCAAGAATTTCTTGTCAACTTCAAGACCTCTTGAGCTCCTACACATTGATCTCTTCGGGCCTACAACTTATGTGAGCATTGGTGGGAATCTCTATTGCTTGGTGGTAGTGGACGACTACTCAAGATATACTTGGGTATTCTTTCTTGAGAACAAGGCACAAGCAATTGGGATATTCAAGAAGTTTGCTAGAAGAGTACAAAATGAGTATGGGCATCGCATCAAGAAGATTCGGAGTGATAATGGGACGGAGTTCAAAAACTCTATCATTGAAGACTATTGTGATGAGATTGGCATCAAGCATGAGTTCTCGGCTACATACACTCCTCAACAAAATGGTGTTGTTGAGAGGAAGAACAAGACACTTATCACTCTTGCTCGTGCTATGCTTGATGAGTACAACACTCCGGAGAAGTTTTGGGCGGAAGCTATCAACACCGCATGCTATACCTCCAACCGGATCTATCCTCACAAGTTGCTAAACAAGACTCCATATGAAGTGATTGTTGGGAGAAGACCGAATGTTGCCTACTTCCGAGTGTTTGGTTGCAAGTGCTACATCTACAAGAAGAGGGAAAGACTTGGCAAGTTCGAGAAGAGGACCGATGTGGGCATTCTTGTCGGTTACTCGGGCTCGGCTAAGGCTTATCGGGTTTACAACACCTCTACCGGCTTTGTTGAAGAAACCTATGATGTGCAATTTGATGAATCTCACGGGTCTCAAGAAGACCCTCCTTCTTCTCATATTGTAGGTGATGAACCCGTGGAGGAAGCTTTGGAGAACATGCCCATTGGTGAAGTTATTCCTCGTGAAGATGAACCTCCGACACCTCCTCCAACAACTTCATCAACGGACCTTCTACGAGCACATCTCAAGTGAATCCAAGCTCTCCCTCAAGTGAACAACATCAAGCACCTTCAAGTGATCCGCAACAAGCATCTTCGAGTCAAGCTCCATCAAGCGAACCGCAACAAGCGCCATCAAGTCCACCTCATGCATCTACGAGCCAAGCTTCACCGAGCAATCAAGAACAAGCACAATCTACTTCAACTCAAGATGATGGCTCGGGTTCACCTCTTCGACAACAAGACACTCACATCTCAAGGGAGCAAGCCGCAAGAGACGCGCAAGACACTTCGCCGGCTCCTCCTCCTCCTCGACAAGAACCTTCAAGGAAGCACAAACCCATTGCTCGGGATCATTCACGTGATCTCATCATTGGGAGTCCTTCTCAAGGGTTAAAGACTAGGAGAAGTCAATATAAACCTAATTATGTTGATGAAGCTAACATTGTTGAGAACTTCTCTTTTGTCTCTACCCTAGAGCCGAAGACGATCGAGGAAGCCTTGAAAGACCACAAGTGGGTGCTATCCATGCAAGAGGAGCTCAACAACTTCAAGAGGAATGATGTTTGGAAGTTGGTGAAGCGGCCCAAGCGATCCAATGTCATTGGCGCTAAGTGGGTCTTCAAGAACAAGCAAGATGAGAAGGGAGCAATCGTGAGGAACAAGGCAAGACTTGTGGCGAAGGGCTACTCTCAAGTTGAAGGCGTCGATTTTGACGAGACTTTCGCCCCCGTCGCTCGTCTTGAGGCTATAAGAACACTTCTTGCTTATGCTTCTCATTTTGATTTTAAACTTCACCAAATGGATGTGAAAAGTGCATTTCTCAATGGACTAATCAATGAAGAAGTTTATGTAGAGCAACCTCCCGGCTTCGAGGACCCCGAGCATCCGGACCATGTGTACAAGCTTAAGAAGGCTCTCTACGGACTCAAACAAGCACCAAGAGCATGGTATGAACGACTTCGAGATCATCTCATCACCAAGGGCTACAAGATCGGTAGTATCGACAACACTCTCTTTACTAAGCATATTGGTGATGATCTCTTTGTTTGTCAAATCTATGTTGATGATATCATCTATGGCTCCACTAACGAAATCTATAATGATGAGTTCCGTGCTCTTATGAAGAAAGAGTTTGAGATGTCCATGATAGGTGAACTTCATGTCTTCCTCGGTTTTCAAGTCAAGCAAATGAAGGAGGGCACGTTCATCTACCAAGAGAAGTACACTCGGGATCTTCTTAAGAGATTCGGCATGGAAGACTCCAAGCCCTACGACACACCTATGGCTACAAGTGTCCCTCTTGATGTGGATGTAAAAGGTATACCGGTGGATCCTAAACTCTATCGCTCTATGATTGGTTCACTTCTTTACCTTACCGCATCTAGACCGGATATCATGTTTAGTGTGTGCCTTTGTGCTCGTTATCAAGCTAACCCCAAGGAGTCCCATATGAGTGCCGTGAAAAGAATTCTTAGGTACATCAAGAGTACTCCTACAATGGGCCTATGGTATCCAAAAGGCTCGGACTTTGGACTTGTTGGCTATGCGGACTCGGACTTCGCCGGATGCAAAGTGAGTAGAAAGAGTACCTCCGGTGGATGCCAATTTCTTGGACAATCACTCATCTCATGGAGTTCCAAGAAACAAAATTGTGTGGCTATCTCTACGGCGGAGGCGGAATATTTGGCGGCCGGTGCTTGTTGTGCTCAACTCCTATACATGAAGCAAACCCTATTGGACTATGGATTATCTTATGGGCAAGTACCTCTCTATTGTGATAGCGAAAGTGCTATCAATATGGCTCTCAACAAGGGTGATCACGGCCATGCCAAGCACATTGAAGTCAAGCATCACTTCATTCGAGATCATGTGGCCAAGAAGGATATTGAATTGATTGGTGTTCGGACTCATGAACAATTGGCGGACATCTTCACCAAGCCACTTGACAAGAAGACCTTTTGTAAGCTCCGGGGAGAACTTAATGTTCTCGACCTCTCCGACTTCACTTGATATCCTTGAGCTTACATATGTATATATGTATATATACTTGCTTGTTTTGTTTGTGTTGTTGTTTTTGTGTGTTCTTCTTGTTTTGTAGGACCGACGACTAACCTTCTTGAGATAGCAATGAGCATGGGTTAAGCTTGGGATTGGTGGCACTTGGCTCCCGAGGCTTTGAAGAATGGCTCGTTGTGATCAAGCTCATGGAGGGTTCAAACTTGTTGTTGGTAACTTCGCTCTTAGCTTTCTCTTGTTTTACCCTTATAGCATCATGCATTGTACACTTATCATTCCTTGCATTCGCATCATGCATCTTGCATAAGTGTCTCGGCGCCGAGCACCCATCTAGGGGGAGTTGCTTATTCACAATATGAGTATATGACCTCCTATGATGAATTTATAGCAATGCTATATGAGCTTCATGCCCATTGAACCAAGATTTTTGAGCTCCAAGGTTAAATCCACTTGCGCGGCTCAAAGTCTAAGGGTTCATACATTTCCATCATCATCAACTAACCCCTATGTACTTCAAGACAATATTCTTTTGAGAATGTGTGTAGGGAAATTGTTGGGAGATGGAGAATCACGGATCAAGGGGAGCTTCACGCAAATCAAGTAACTCATTTTCCCACTCGTCTCATACTTTTACACTAACCTTTTCTCCCTTGGAAGAATTTCTTTTGGGTGATAGATGCCAAAGGGGGAGAAGAGTTGGGCTTAATGATCGAGCAAGAATATGGGGGAGAAGAGTTCGAGCGGAGAAGAATACGGGAAGAAGAGTTCGGACTTACAATGAGTTGGAAGATGTCACCTCAAGGGGGAGTTTGTACAAGAGAAGATCAAGTGATCAAGACGATCGATCTTCGCACAATCTTGAGGTGATGAAGAAGAAGCAATGCCGTCTCAAGGGGGAGTGTGCGCGAATGAAGATCAAGTGATCAAGATGATCGATCTTCACACAATCTTGAGATTGGTGCACTTGTCAAGGGGGAGCGGAATTCTACAAAGTAAGTATGAAGGTAAACCCCTTGCAAACTTTTGCTTGTCATAGCTCCATGTGCTTTCATTCACTTGTGATATGAGTTTTTGCTCTAACTTGTGACTTCTTTTGAGCTATGACTTGCCTCGACCTAATCAACAAGGTAACTACCTCTCTATCATATACTTGTTGTTTTAGTGTCTTGATCGAGTTGCGCTTTTATCTTGGCTTTTGTCATTACATTCTTTATCTTCTCGATCATTTTTATCATGGTTGTCATCCATCACCAAAAAGGGGGAGATTGTAAGCTTCATGACCATTGGAGCTAGGAAACCCCAAGGTATGAATGTTTTGGTGATAGGATGAGAACCATGAATGTGACTACACTCTTTGTGAGATCTTATAGGTCACATATGAAGAAAGCTCCGTCCGTTGGTGGTGAACGCCAATACACCATGAACTTATTGACAAGGATGATTGGTTGCCTTCATCTACACAAGAACGGACTTGATGGAGTCGCGGAGAAGACATGGATCAAGGCTAAGGACATGCTAGATCCAAGCGGGTGTGCTTGGTTAGATGTTAGCTTGAGTCCATAGGGAAAACCGGACTATCAAGAGGGTTCGAGGTGGTTCTCTTAGTACACACTAGTTATAGAGATCATTGGATGCATGGTGAGTCTCTCAGGGGCTAGGGTGGCAGAAGAGTTGAAGGAACCAAAAAGATCAAGTCTTGAAGAAGAAGATCAAGAAGAAGATCGAAGCTGCGAAGGCAGAAGGACGGACAGTACGGTCAAGGAGACCGTACAATACGGTCTACAGAGGAAATCCAGACAGAAGAGCTTAAGTTTCTGGAAAGGAAGAATAGAGACCGGACAATTGACCGGACAGTACGGTCCTAGGGACCGGACAGTACGGTCTCTATTGGAAGATCCAGACAGAGAAGCTGAAGTTTCTGGAAGTTGAAGAATGAAGACCGGACAATTGAGAGGATGGTACGGTCATGGAGACCGTACAATACGGTCTTACAGGAGAAGAGCAACAGAAAGGAGAAGTTTCTGTTGGCTGAAGAAGAAAAGGAGACCGGACAATACGGTCCTAGGGACCGTACAATACGGTTGGTCTGAGATGATGAACAGCACTCCCGGACGCCAGTCTGGTAGAGACCGGACAATACGGTCAAATGGAGACCGGACAATACGGTCCATTGTACGGTCCCTACGCAGACTGGGTACTTTTGGACAACGGCTAGTTTGAGGTTGGAGGCCTATATATAGTCGGTTGTTTACCTCTTTGAGGTGCTCTTGGACCCAGGAAAGAGGGGAGGTGCTGCCAAGAAGCCAAGAGGAAGAAGTGTGAAGCACTTGAGAGGGATTTGGAGTGATCCTAGTGCTTGAGAGAGTAGCAAGTTGCATCCTTTGATCTCTAGGCTAGTGTGGGCTTGAGAGAGTCATCTAGGGCTGTTACTCTTGGTCTATGGCAAGGCCTAGACCGGTTAGGCGTCGGTGTTGAGCTGTCCAAGGAGATTGTGGAAGTCAACACAAGTTTGTACACGGTCTTGGAGCTTCCCGTGCGAAAGAAGCATCACTAGTGGAGCGCCCTTTGGCACGCATCAAGTGCGGAGCCTTACCTCCGGAAGAGTACCCGGGATCGAGCCCGGCGGGACGTGCCCGCGACTTCACTCGGAGGGTGAAGTGTGCTCTAGGAGGGATCGCCATCGAGCGGAGGGACGGGGTCGAGACTCCGGCGGGAGTGACCCAACGTGGAGTAGGGGGAGGCGCCATCCTTCCGAGACCACGGGAAAACATCATGAGCATTCTCTATCCCTTCTCCTTTACTACTCGCATTTACTTATCGCACTTCATATGATTGCTTGTAGTACTTGAGTTGTGCTCTTATCTTGCTTGTGTGTTTACCTTGGTACCTACTAGCTTCACTAGGTTTGCTTGATTGCCTTGCTCGTGTGCTTACTTGTTATAGCCTATCTAATAGCTCTAAGGACTCTACTTAGTGTGCCTAGTATCTTGGTTGCCTTGTCTCTAGTTATCTTGTTACCTTGCCTTGCCTAGCTTAAGTCTTCCGCTATCTATCTATCTTGTGCTAGGTTGCTAGTGTGGTATGATTGTGTTATCTATATGCACTAGCTATATAGGTTAAGGATACTCCTTAGTGTGCTTTACCTTGTTACTAGAACTACTTGCTAGGAGTTGCTTGGGTGTAAGTGTTTGGAAATAGATTCTAGAGTGCACCGATTCACCCCCCCCCTCTCGGTCACACGATCCTTACATCCACCATCTTCTGCCGCATCTCTCTCTTTCCCCAATCTCTGGCTCTCTCTCATCTCTCTCTCCTTCTTAATCTCAGAGCAGGAGGCGCAGGGGACGAAGGAACGTGGGGGCGACGCCAGCAGCCAGGGTAAGGAGGGGAGGGGCTTGAACTCAGTGAAGGTGAGCTCCATGTTTCCCGTAAAAAAAGTACGGCTTTGAAAACGGGACAATCCCGGTGCAAAACGGGATCCCGAAGAAACGGTCGGGAGAAGGCCTCCGCCGTTTTCGATCCCGCGTCCCGGATTCAGTTTCCCGTTCCTGTCCCGTTCCCGTTTGATGCCGGAGGATCCGAAAACGAACGGAAAAAATTGACTAAAACGGTGCTACGGGAGCCGGTCGGAACGGGATTTTCCCGTCCCACTTTCACCCTCCAGGCTCCAGCACCTTCTCTACCTGTCTGCCTTCCTGTCTCCTTCCTGTCTCCTTTGCTGCTCACGAAGTCGTATAGAGCAGAGCCCTCTTCAGACAACCTATTCTCTCCCATTCTCTCACCTGAACCTACTGCTCCTAGGCGCCACCCTACTCCAGCCCCTTCCCCCTCCAGGCCGGCAAGCAATTCCTCCTGCTGCCAACTATGCCGCACTAGAGATCCAGGCGCTGCTCATTTTGCTAGCACTCCCTTCTCCTCCCGTGATCCATCTCACGCCCCTGTCATTCACTGGTCTCCTCGCTGTGCCTTCCCTCTTCCTCTCTTGCGCGCGTGGCCACGCTGCCTCTCCGTCCCATCCACCACTAGGCAGTAGTACTAGGTAGCTATGGAGGGCATCAAATCTATATCCAGGCAGCAGATGGTCTCCCATTCTACAAGCATGTGCTGGGAGACTATGAATGCTGAAGCCGGCGAGATCCTATCCTCCATATATCTGGAAGCCTCCACGCCCCTACATATAAACAGCTATGCAGCTCTCAAGCCAGCCACCACTCATCGTCAACGGCAACTGAGGTATGTTCAGTCATCCAAATTATTCTAAGTTATTTGGTCTCAACCTGCTACTTGACAGAAGTAAACTTTGATTGTTGAGTTAGATTACAGTTCGTAGTCATGGTTTGGCAAAAATTTGGACAATGCATCTTTCAACTATTGCACCACTGCTTAGAACCTGAATAATTGATTCCCTGTTCAATTTGGCAAAAAAAAATTGAACAATGCATCTTTCAACTATTGCATCACTGCCTAGAACCTGAATAATTCATTCCAATGCTTCTGTTCTAGACGCATCAAGTTTCTGAAATTAAGATGATAATAAACTTTACTCTTCTATTTTTCATTTTCGTTTTCTTCAGAACTTACTGTGATCTAAAAGCAAATGATGTTTGCTGTTACATGCAGGGCTACAGGTTTCTGACCAAAGAAGGTGTATAGTTGTCTGGAGCTCCTGTTCGCAGCAGCAAGGTGATGCATTTCTCTAAATACCTCTCAGTTCTGAACAAATGTAGTAGAAATAGATTAGTACCAGAGCTATCAATTGCACAGATTAGTAACAGACTACACTCTGATATAACCATAGGCACCCTACACTGTTTTAATTCAGATTAGTGATAGTTTTGGTTTAGAGATTTGTGCAGTAGTATTAGGTTACAGGGATACCAATATATTCATCTGTAGCCGACATTGTACTGAGAGAACTTGATGAAAGCATAAGAAAGCTGTGCTGCATTATATTGATGTGCCAATTTTTTCATAGCACAGATTTGCACTTTAACCTTCAATGTGAACTTGCTTATTTTCAGAAAGTTATATTAAGCTTGTTTGTTATGTTAGCTGCAATGGAAAAGACTGTCGTGTTCCGATCAATGCCTTTCTTTTGTGCAAATAGATTAGCATTTGAGCTTCAGTAGTTCGGGCATCCATATTGAGCTTAGTATTTTTCTCATAGCTTCATTTCGTAGAAGGGTGAATGTTCTAATTCATATGCTTGCTGATATATGTTCTGATTCATATGCTTTCTGTGGAGCCTGAATATATACCTTTTTGTATATAGGACATTATTTGGTGGCCTGAACATATACTTTTTGAAATACGGGGCAGTATCCAATATTTGTTTTACTTGTGATACTTAGTTGGTGTTTCAGGTCAGGATGAGCTTGAAGCGCAAAAGAGTTGAAGCACCACGCATTCCAACGCTCGATGACGTGCATCCTTGCACCACTTGGAGCATGTGTGTCCGAGTGTATCACAAGTTCTATGTGGAGAGGTTCGCTGTTGGCAGGAAGAGGCTTAGCATGGTGTTATTGGATGAGAAGGTAATATTTAGGCACACATTAGACTTCAGGTTCAGTAAATATCATTCTTTTAATGCTTGATTGTCATTCCATCGATTGTTATTTTTTATTAATAGGGTAAGAAAATGGCTGCTGTCATCTATGATGACCAGGCAGAACGTTTTGATCCTTTGCTTGTGGAAGGGCGGGTATATTATGTGTGGAGGATGTCTGCTGAGCCAGTTATGAGAAACCAGGACTATAGGTTTGCAGATAGCCACTTTGTGTGTCTTTTCACCTCACAGACAATAGTATGTGAGATTAGAAATGTGGAGGAGGTGATCCCTTTATTTCCACCACTTATGCCCTTTGACAGAATTTGGCAGTTCACTTTAGACCATGATATGTATGTTGGTAAGTGCCTCATTTTTTTTCTCGTAAATGTCATGTGCAACAATATTCCTATCATTGTCTTTTATTTGAAAATGTTAGATGTTATTGGGATGGTTTGTACGTGAGCTCTGTGGGGTTCAAGGACAGCTTGGACAACCGAAGAATCCCATTTAGAAACATTTGCCTAATGGATGCCAGGTATGTATATATAGTGCTAAAAGATTAAGATGGTTAGAAATTTTACGGTTCCCTTCTAAAATCGTGATTGCTTGTGTAGCTTCAATATTGTGAAGTTAGTTGTATGGGACAAATTGGTCACTAATAATCTGATGGCATGGGAGAAAATTGCTTCTGAGCGTGCTATTGTTGTGGCCACTATGCTGTGGGCAAATCGTTTAGGTATATGCATCCATTGCTTTTGCTTCTCTATTCTCTATGATTGTAATAATAATATCATTCACTAATGCATTGTTGTTCCACCTGTAGACCGTAGCCTCGACACTACAGTCTTTAGTCGGGTGTATTTTGATCCATATATTGCTGTTGCACGTGAATTAAGACAAAGGTAATTGAAAGTTTGATTACAGTATTGTTTCTCATTTGACATGTTGTTAACTAAATACAAATGTTGTAGGATCAATAATGACCTCGCTGAATTACCTCTCTGAGTCATAAGGAGATGGAGAATTTGCCCGGGTGGAGTAAAGTCTAACCAAAGCTTAAGGATCAAAGACTCAATGGACTATGTATTTTGATGCGGTGTTGCTTTTGGACTTGGGATGTTACAGCTTTTGCCTAATGTAAGATATGATAGTTAATATTGACTCATCTATGTGGTCGTTTAATGCAATCAAGTGGTTGTGTAACACCTGGGAGGAACAAAAGTTAGTGTAATCAAGTTATTGTTCATGAAACCATAATGTTGGCAAAATAAATATTTGTGATGGAAAAATTTTGAGTGTCCGTAGCAGCGCACGGGCATCCAACTAGTAAGTTGTAACTAACGAGTTCGACGGTCCAAAACTGCAAAGAGGCCTTCGCGTGCAGCAATAAGACAGTATGGGCTGGATCATTGGGAGAAATAGGCCCATGCCGTAAAATTTCTGATCTTTACGGCCTGTATTGCAGCCAGTCCAGCCCAACAGATCCCAGTTCACGCTTTTTATGGCGAGAGGAAAGATCAGTCTCGCAATTCGCAAAGCCCAAGGCTTTGACGGGATAATTAGATTCATAGCACTATTAAAGTGCGACATTCAAGAAATGCTCTTTTTTTTTTCCGACATTCAAGTAATGCTCTTCACAAAGAGAGCATCAAAAAACCCCACAACTTCTTCCTCTTCTTTCTAATCTATAGCACTACCCTCTGAATTAGACATTTTCGGTCTGTTTTGCCCCTGAGTTTTCTGCTCGCTCTTGCCGCTCACGCCGCTGACGTGCGATGGCCGGGCCTCGCACGCGCGAGCTCGCCGTCCCCTCGCGCCGCTGCGCACCCTCGTCGTCCACGCGCGCTGGCCGTGGACGCTCGCGCTAGCTGCTCGTGCGCGCTTGCCGCCCCCTCGCGTTCGCAGCGCGCGATCGCCTCTGCGTCGTTCTGTCGGCCCGCCTCCACCCCCTCGCGCGCGCTCGCCTCCGCGCCGCTCTGCAGGCCCGCCGCCACGCGCCGCCTAGTGTTGGAAGTGGGGACTGGGGAGAGGAAGAACGGGAGAGAACACCAGTGACGAATTCGATTTGCTTCGGTGCAGTTTTGTTTGGGAAGAAGAGGCAAAACGGTCCGGTGAAGTGTGATTTAAGGGAGAAAATAAAGAAAAGAGGTGATAATGCTAAAGATTGAAGACAAGAGGAGGAAGTAAGGGCATTTCTTAGATGCTCCCTTTACTAAGCGCGTTCCTTGGATGTCATCCTTATGAGTGCTATGAATCTAATTGCGCGATCTCCCATGCTTTGACCCAAGTCTGTAAAATAGAAGGGAAAAAAGAAAGAAAACCCAATTGCGGCAGACAAAGACATCCCAAATCAAAGAAGCTGAACGCCAAAAGCAGCTTTCGTTTGCTGCGTCCCCGCCTTTCCACCTCCACGTCGCGTCCCCAATTGATAAGAGCTGCCTAACTAATGTGCAGTGAGGAGAAGCTTCAGAATGACATTGAACCGATGATGGGCATGCTTGAACCGCTGATTGCATCGGCTCCACTCCACTGATCCAGCAATCTCTATAGGGCAAGAGCGGATTCAACGAGGGAGAGGGCAGAGGGGCTCAAGCCCCCCCCCCCCCCCCCCCCTCCCCCCACTTGGTGTGTGTGTGTGGGTGGAGGAAGAAGAAGGGAAATGAGCACGCCCTTGGCTTGCCTTCCACTGAAAGAATAATTAGTCGTAATGCGAGCACACATGCACCAGGATGGACATGCTCCACAACAAGAGACCTTACATGCCAAGTCTAGTTTGGTCTTAGCTTCCAGATAGGGATGTTCTACTTGCAGGCTTAGCGTGGGCTTTATGGACAAATAGGAACAAGATGTCGATTCAGAAAGTTCCCTCACAACTTACTGACGTTGCATTTATTGTATATCTTACTTACAGAAGTCGATTGTGATGAAGCCATATGACAAGTTGAAGGTTCAGGAGATCGCTGAAGTTATACTAACACATGCACTGCCTCCTAACATCTAGGACGTTGTAATGAACTCAACTTAATTACTCGAAGAACCAGCAGAAGCATGGCGGGGGCGACGATGACAAGGAATCGGAGAACGACGCCCGTGCATGGCGGGGGCGACGACGGCGAAGAATTGGAGAACGACGCCCGGCTATGGGCGTGGTTGAACCGCGGATTGAATCCACTCAAGAACAGATCAGCGGAGGAGGAGGGGGGGGGGGGGGGTGCCGCACCCCCCCCCCCCCCCCCGCCCCCTCGAACTACTTCAATGGGACTTGTTTTTCTTGTTTCTGTTGTTCTTCTTTCTCGAAGAGATGGGTGCATTCATCGATTTGGGACGTAAATTTGTAACATTACTCTAGGGAAGTAGCTATATGATTGTTCAAGTCCGCAGGTGTCGCCATGTGATTCTTGATTTTCTTTAGAGCATATGTCACTTCCCAATAATGCTTTGTTTTTATTAAGCGTCAGTCCTATCTTCCAAGCATTCTAGCTGCAATGCAAAGCCATCTGAACATATTTCAACAGGGTTGATTCTTTGGAGAACTAGTCTGTCATTGATGGAATGTGCATGCATTTATTTGGCTGTTCATAATTGTTTATTTCGAGATATTGGAGTAACATGTTGGCGTGTGGTCAATTAAAATTTGAACACGCTAACGCCGCATCGGGCATGGCCGTGGACGATGAATGTAAGTTGAACTTCCTGGCACTGAAAGCTAAGCATGCCTACCGCTACATCACCTTCAGGATTGAGGAGAAGCAGAAGCAGATCATCGTGGATAAGCTTGGTCTACAATGAGCTATGAGGACTTCACTTCCAGCCTCCCGGTTGACAAGTGCAGATATGCAATTTATGACTTCGACTTTGTGACTGAGGAGAACTGCGAGAAGAGCAGGATCTTCTTCATTGCCTGGTAATGCGGATCATCACCTTATGCGTGTTTGCTGCGATGAGCGTCATTGTACATTGGCCCCGTTCCATTATTAGAGTCAGCTTCTACATGCATGGTCCATGCGCTGGAAGAATGCCACAGATAGATAATATGACCATCTTGACATTTAGCTAACAAGTCCTGAAGCTATAAAGCATTATTTGAGAGACAGCAAGTCTGCAACTATGCTTGCACAATCATGAAATAAATTTTGCATGCATACATAGGAAGCTATAAAGCATTATTTGGCATATTGTCATGAATGATGGGTGATAAGCTCTTGGTGTTTTTTTTTTGGGGAACAGATAAGCTGATAAGGACATGGCGACGTGTCTGTAAATTTTCCCAATCTTTCACGGTACCAACTAATGACCAGAGAATACCCCTTCTAGATCTCGGATGTATTGATAAAAATAATCAAGCTTTTTGTATATGACTAGCTGAAATTACTCGTAACAGAGAGCTTCTTGAGAGTAGCCATAATAATTAAGTATTCCTCCCCAACATGTACTAGCATTAGAAAATACTTGTATATATCTCTCGACCAATAGAAATAATGCAGCAGAAAATCACTTCGATAGATTGGCTCCCACGAGTCAATTACAGCAGCAATTATCAATGATAACTTGGCTTACACGAACTAGATAGTACATGCAAACCAGTTCTTCAAAAGGTCTTCCACCCGTGCACCAGAAGTTGGGGCACGATCAGAGGACGAGGACCAAACGATCCGCCGACGCTACCAGGCTTAGCACCTGATCACGCAGTTCCACGATCTCACTAGGATCGACAACATAACGAGGACGCCGCCTCTAGGGTTCGCTGAAGTTCCAGCCGAAACACACGATAAACAAAATACAAAATCCACCCCAATTACATGGGCACTGCCCTGGCTATATACGGCGCGCAGGCCAGCTCCAACTCAAATCCGACATACCAAACTAGAGAAGGCCCAAGGCTTAAACGTGACTCAAAACATGCTAAAAGAAAATATTTAAATATTACGGCAAGCTGACTAATACTAGTAATTAAGAATCTGGCTCAATTAACGTGATAGCTTCAGGCTGTACGTGCACAAGCAGATCAGGTTGGATTTTCCTTGATCTCCACGTCCATGGAACCTACAATAAAATGTCTCCATGCTTGATTATGTTCTTTGCTTAATATCTGAGCTCCTTTGAACTTATTCTTGCACCAATAGTGCAAACCGCCGCCAGCTAGAAAGGAACCAAATGTAGCAGAAGAATTCGCCTAGTGTTGTTGCCTAATAATTCTTCGAATTTTCAGAAATACCAGCTAACAATATATGAGGAGCCATGGTCTCATCATAAGCTCTTGGTGTGATCTCTCCCAGAAAACATCTCTATTGTGAGAATAACCATGTTGCTGTTTTGTGAAGGGGTCTCCGGACACATCAAAGGTGAGAAGCAAGATGTTGTATGCTAGCTCAAAGGACAGATTCAAGAGGGAGCTTGATGACATTCAGGTGGAGCTGCAAGCAACTGACCCGACTGAGATGTCGATGGAGGTCTTCACTCTTCAGGGACCGTGTCTGTTGAGTTTACAACCCCTTGATCAGCAACTTATTGGGTTCTTTTAGAGTCGCTCTGAAGTGTTGTGTATAAGTTCCAGGGTCGAGGTACTCTACTGGTAGGGCTGGCAATAAAACTCGCGGCTCGCACGCTAGCTTAGTTCGGAGTAAACTCGACTCGACTCAGCTCGACTCGTTTCAATTTTCAATGAGTTGAGCTAGGTATTTAGCTCGTTAATTTTACGAGCCAACTCGAGCCAGCTCAGAGCAGCTCACGAGCCAAAACGAGCTGCGTGAGAATAAGAAACCTAGCCCACGGCCCAGGCCTCTGGTCTCAATTCTTCTTTGCAAAGCCTAACCCATGTACAAGTCTGAACATATAAGTGCAGGTCACGGCACCTATTGCGTTTCCACGTATATGTCTACGCACGCCGCCGACGCTGCTGCCGCCATCACCAAAGAAGCACGCATGTAATTATTGTATTTGTGTGCACATCAGGACAAGTTATTTTTTTTATCTGAATGCTTGGTAAAACATTTGAGTTTACCTTAGATAGATGGCATGCACAAGTGATGATATATGCTATTTGTGCATGCGCTGCTGTTTTCTCCTTTTAAAAGCTATTCAAAAATGTGTTTTTATCCTTAGCTCGTTGAGCCATAATAAGCTAACTCGCGAGCATATAGAGCCGAGCCGAGCTAAATTTTTGCTCGTTTATCTTAATGAGCCGAGCCAACTAGCTCGAATTCTAACGAGCTAGAGTGAGTTGAGCCGAGCTGAGATGTTAATTAACCTGTTCTGTTGTCTCGCTTGTCTGAGTATCAGCATGTATGACTCCTCTTACTTGAAAGGAGCATCCTTATCGGCTAATGTGTTGGTGTTCGCTTCCACATTTGATCATGCGTGATTATCTTATTTGTCAATACACCTCTGGTTATTCGGTGTTTCTGTTTTTAGAATCTCAATGTTTTCAAATTTCTGCAGAAGATAACAGCATCTTCAGATATAATTATCGTGATCATGGCTCTGCAGAAGATAACACTGGTTTTGGTTTTCGCAACATCCTAGCAGGCAATTTTTAGCTTCAACAGTGAACTGTTAGCCGTTCACTGTGATCAAAAGAATTTTCGTGCTATCCCTGTATCTGTCACCTACCACTTCACCCTTTTCTTCCGAGAACGCAAAGATTATGTCGAATAAAAGAAGAAGAAGAAATCAGAGAATAGTATCAGCACCAGGTACAGATGCTCACGCGGCACGCACGCGAAGAACACGCCGAGGCCAAGCCGACTTGCCGGGCCACTTGACTCACGGACCGTACTTCTCGCCGGACCTTGTTACGCCCCCTTTGCCGCCGGCGGTGATGAACCGGAGCGTGAGATGCGAGATCGGCGATCACCTACTCTAACTTGCAACGCAAGATGAGATGGAAGTGTTTTCTGATTTCATTTCTTGACTGAGTCTCACACCGATACAGGATGCCAGCTATAAAGCGGCCACACGCGACACTGACAACCGGGCCCAATGCCAAGTCTCAGACACACGACACACACGACATAAATACATGAACCATCGATGAATACGCCCCTTGACGAAACCCGCTTCCACTGTACCTCATACGGCACAGCGTCGCCAAGGTAGCACTTCCGCCTCCGTTGTTACACCTCCCCGCCCTCAAGAACTTGCTTGACCCCAAGCAAGCGCATCAGGAAAACGCTTGGTCACCACATAGTAATCTTCCCAAGTCGCAGCATCATCAGGTAGAGAAGCCCATTTCACCAGTACCTGAGGCACGGCGCTGTTACCTTTCTTGACAAGGCGTCGTTGCAGCACACGTTCTAGCTGAAGGTTCACCGCCGACAGATCAGCTAGCTTTGGCAATTCCGAGTACACAGGTGTGAAATCAGGTCGAAAAGGCTTGAGCTGCGAGACATGAAACACCGGATGGATCTCACTGCCCACTGGCAATTCTAGCTTATAAGCTGCTTGACCAATACGATCCAACACCTGGTAAGGCCCAAAGAATTTGAATGCTAACTTGGGACAAGGTCTGCTGACCACCGAGGACTGAGCATAAGGTTGAAGCTTGAGCAAAACTTGTTCTCCAACCTGAAACTCACGGTCAGTGCGGTTGCGATCAGCCTGAAGCTTCATTCGGTTCTGTGCTGCAAGCAGATGTTCCTTGAGCATCGCTCGGTGGGCTTCCCGTTCAGACACCAGTTCAGCTACAGGTTTGGATATGTTGTCTGTGATGACAGGTGCGGCACCAAAACGTGGTTCACAGCCATAAAGAGCCATGAATGGTGAGCAACCCAGAGAGGAATGAAAGGATGAATTATACCAGAATTCTGCCAACGGAAGCCAAGAGCGCCACTTCTTAGGATGGCTATTCACCGCGCAGCGTAAATACATCTCCAGGCACTGATTTACGCGCTCGCTCTGGCCATCCGTCTGGGGATGGTATGCAGTACTGCGTGACAGCTTGATGTCATGCAATTTGAATAATTCCTTCCAGAACGTGCTCATGAAGATGCGGTCACGGTCAGAGACAATTGCTACTGGAAGGCCATGGAGCTTGACCACCGAATCCAAGAAGACTTGGGCAACTGTTAATGCAGAAAATGGATGACGAAGGGGAAGAAAGTGTGCATACTTGGTGAAACGGTCGACGACCACCAGAATTGAGTTGTAACCATCAGAGGTAGGTAACCCTTCGATGAAATCCATAGTGAGTTGTTGCCAAGCACCCTCAGGTATGGGTAGAGGTTGCAGCAAGCCAGCTGGATGTGAGAGTTTATGTTTTGCCTGCTGGCAGACACCACACTGTTTCACAAAGTCATCCACATCCTGCTTGAGTCCTCTCCAATGAAAAGTTCTTTTTATCCTTTGATATGTAGCTTGGGAACCAGAGTGTCCTCCCAATGCACTAGCATGCATAGCAGCAATAAGTTTAGTTCTAAGTGCAGAGTTTTCAGCAATCCAGATGTGATCTTTAAATCTGATAAGACCCTTGTGTAGTGAATATCCCTGTTCATTAGGACTATGAACTGCCAATTGGGCCAGTAGTTGTTGAGCAGCAGGATCTGTAGAGTAGGAATTTACCACCTCCTGAATCCACAATGGTTGTACTTCAGTAACAGATTGCACCATCATTAAGTGACCCACCCTAGAAAGTGCATCTGCTGCTACATTCTCACTACCCTTCTTGTATATGATTTTAAATTGGAGCCCCATCAATCTGGTCATAGCCTTCCTTTGCAAATCAGACTGAAGATGTTGTTCATCTAAATAACATAAGCTGCGATGATCAGTCTTAATGAGAATCTGCTGTCTTTGAAGGTATGGTCTCCATCTCTCTACAGCCATGATTAAAGCAAGAAACTCTTTTTCATATATGGACAATGTTTTGTGCACCTCACTAAGAGCTTTGCTAAGGAAAGCTATTGGCTTATTATTCTGCATCAGAACTGCACCAATCCCAGAGTCGCAGGCATCGGTTTCAACCACAAATGTATCCTCAAAGTTAGGCAGTGCCAAAACTGGAGTAGAAGTCATTGCTTGTTTCAATGCTTGAAATGCAGACTCAGCAGAAGAAGTTCATTCCAAGATCTTCTTCTTAAGCAAATTAGTTAATGGCTTGGCAAGAGAACCATAATCCTTCACAAACTTTCTATAGTACCCAGTCAATCCCAGAAAGCCACGCAACTCTGTAAATGACTTGGGTGTAGGCCAGCTCAGCATTGCAGAGGTTTTTGTGGGGTCAGTAGACACTCCCTCATCAGAGATTATGTGTCCTAAGTATTCCAGCTTCTGTTGACCAAAGGAGCACTTATATTGCTTGAGAAAGAACATGTGTTTCTTGAGAGTATCCAGGATCTTCCTCAGATGGATGATATGGAGGTCCAGGGAAGGACTATAAATCAAAATGTCATCCATGAACACAAGACAGAATTTCCTCAAGTAAGGGGCCAGAATTGAATTCATCGCACATTGAAATGTGGCTGGGGCATTGGTTAAACCAAATGGCATAACCCTAAAGTGATAATGGCCATGATGTGTTTTGAAGGCTGTCTTATGTTCATCTTCTGGTTTCATTCTGACTTGATGAAATCCAGAGTGTAAATCAAGCTTAGAAAAGTATTTTGCTCCAGCTAACTCATCAAGTATCTCATCTACCAATGGCATAGGAAATCGATTCTTAATAGTGAGATCATTCAACTTCCTAAAGTCCACACAGAATCGCCATGTTCCATCCTTTTTGTGAACCAATAGCACAGGAGAAGCAAAGGGACTTGTACTTGGCACAATCAGTCCAGCTTTAAGTAATTCCTGCACTTGTCTCTCAATTTCAGTTTTCTGCAGAGGGGAGTACTTATATGGCCTAGAATTCACAGGTATAGCTCCAGGTATAAGTGAGACAGCATGGTCATAATCCCTGTGAGGAGGCAAATTCTTGGGTTCACCAAACATGTCTGAGAATTTCGTGAGAAGTGACTGAATCTCAGGAGCAACTGCATCAGTATCATTGTCCTCCACAGGCTGAATCATGGTCATAGACCATATGTCATTCCCTTTAAGACACTTGAGAATCTGATCAGCTTCAATTTCTTTAACCTCATCAACTTGTGATTTAATGCCATGTAGAATGACAGTAGACCCTTGGTCCACAAACTCCAGAGTTTTGTCTTCCCAATGACAAACCATGGGGCTGTGAGGTTTTAACCAGTCAAATCCCAAAACAGCATCATAAGCACCAAGGTCTAATACTCTCACATCAGTCTTGAAGGTGTGATTAGGAGTCCACCACTCAAAAGCTTGGACCATTTTATCAGAAATCATGGTCTCCCCATTAGCTACCTTGACCAGAACAGGGTTACATTGCTGTGGTTTGATATCAAGCTTATGCAGAAAGGATGAATTGACAAAACTGTGTGAGCTGCCAGAATCAATAAGGATTAGCATGACCTGATTTTTAACCAGGGCTCTCACTTTAATTGCTTCACCCTCATCAGTGCCAGCCATTGCATTCAGTGATAGATGTCCCATTTCCTCTATAAGAGCATCTTCCTTCTCAAGCTGCTGCAGCACTTCTTCAGAGAGAGACACATCCATATCATCAGCAGATAAAGCATGAAGCTGAGCTTTAGGTCGTTTAGGACAGACATTTATATGAGAGTTGTCAAACTTGTCACCACAAAAGTAACACAGGCCATTCTTTCTTCTGTAATCCCTCAGCAGTCTTTCCTTTGAAAGATCCCCAACTGATGGAGTAGTCTTTGTATCAGATTTGGCTGGTGAAATGCCTGATTTAGACTGTTGATAAGTTCTGCTAGACTTGTACTTAGTTCTTTCCAACACAGCTTCATGTATCTGAGCTAACATAACTGCTCTTTCAACAGTTTCAGGAACTTGTGACTGAACTGATCCCTTGATATCATCCTTCAGTCCCTCCACAAATTGTGAGACAAATAATGTCTCATCAAGCCCAACATTATGCATAGACACCTGATATCTAGCAGACTCGAAAGCTGATGCATATTCGTCCACCGAACCTTTTTGCCTAACAGCTAGTAACTCATTCATATTCTTGCGATAATCAAATGCACCAAACTTAAGTTCTACCGCAGCAATAAAGCTATCCCAAGTGCCTAACCCATGCTGTTGCTTAAACACTTGCAACCACTTCGCAGCATTACCTTCCATGTGAAGAGAAGCTGCAGTTGCCCACATACATTCAGGCACACCGAAGATGGAGAAGTAATCAAGGCACTTGTCCTTCCAGATCCTGGGATTGGCACCATCGAACTTGGGGAAAGACATCTTAGGAAGTGAGTTACGAGGTAAATCCTGACGGGCATGGTTGCGGCCCGCCATCGAGCGACTGGTGTGCAGATCAGGGTCACGATGTGTGTCCCGATCACCATCACGCCGACCGCCATTGTATCCACCATGTCTACCGCCGCCACCGCGCCCTCCATGTCTACCGTCACCACCGCCAACATCATACTGAGTGCCAGGTCTACCGCCGCCATCCACGCCATCTTGTCTACCGCCGCCATCGCCTCCCTTGTGACGAGATCCACCACCATCAAAGCCGTCACCCCATCGGCAGCGCGAATCAGAGCTGCGAGACGAAGGGCTGAGGTTGCGCTCTTGATCCTGCACACGCCGCATCTCACGAGCAAGACGATCCACCGTGTACCCGTTCTCCGCCACCTGCCGGCTCAGGAGGTGATAGTCCTGCGCCGCTGCCTCGATCGCCTTGGAGTTGAGGTTCACCTGAGCCAGTACCTGGTGTTGCTTGGTGTCGATCGACGCCACCTGCGCAAACAGCAGATCGATGTTCTCCATCAATTTCCCCCAACGCTTGTCCTCCTTCTCCCCGCTCGTCGCCATCATGTCAAGGACGAATTGAGTCTGGACCGAAGGCTTCTGCACCGTCTTTTTCTTCGGCGCCGTGGTGACTGCCCCAAAATCGAACCAACCCGCTCGGATTTACAGGAAGTCGAGCTCCACAATCGAAATTGCTTTGCCCAACCTCGACCAACCGCGCAAGGAATTTTACAGCTCCAGATCGAGGGAGTTCAGCAATCACTCACCGCGCGCCGAGGAAACGAAACCCGTCTCTGATACCACCTGTTACGCCCCCTTTGCCACCGGCGGTGATGAACCGGAGCGTGAGATGCGAGATCGGCGATCACCTACTCTAACTTGCAACGCAAGATGAGATGGAAGTGTTTTCTGATTTCATTTCTTGACTGAGTCTCACACCGATACAGGATGCCAGCTATAAAGCGGCCACACGCGACACTGACAACCCGGGCCCAATGCCAAGTCTCAGACACGCGACACACACGACATAAATACATGAACCATCGATGAATACGCCCCTTGACGAAATCCGCTTCCACTGTACCTCATACGGCACAGCGTCGCCAAGGTAGCACTTCCGCCTCTGTTGTTACAGACCTCCTCCCCCGCAGGATCAAAGCCGTCTAAAATCGGAGCCCTCCACCTGGCTGCCTCGCGTACCGGTGTCCCGCCTCCCCTCGCCGCACGGTGCACCGAGACCACAGCACCCGCGCCATCCTACGCGTCCATCGCGATCTCGACGCCGCAGCCGGCGCCCGGCTCACCACGCGCCACCTCGCGTGCTCTTTGGCTTCCTCAGTTCCTACGGCGGCGTCGGCGGCGAGAGACTGAGGGAGGAAGACGACGCGGAGACTCGACGCAAGGCTCACGTTCGTCTCACCCACCCTTCCTCCATATTTTCCTCGCCGCGGCTGAGCGAGAGGGTTGCCGCTTGCCTTGCCTTGTCCGAGGGATCGGGCGAGGAGGCTGAGCGAATGGCGGCGGCTGGAGCGAGGGGCGGCGGGGAAGGCGAGGAGATGCTGCTCCGCGCCGTCGAGGATGGGGATGCGGATGGGGGCGGTTTGTGCGTTGGGGAGCGGCCGTGGCGGCTCAACTTCGACGGGTTCCGCCGCCCGGAGGAGCAGCGGGAGAAGCCGGCGCGCGGCCTCCAGGACTGCCTCGGCGTACTAGGTCTGTCTCGCCTCTTTGGCACATTCCCGAGCCTAGTTTCAACTGATTGCTCGTGATTCTGCGATCGATTTGCACGCCGATATTATTCTAGGACTGGGCTTGTTTGCTCTGGGCTGTCTTTGACTAAATAGATCAGTTGTTACTTGCTACTAGTGTCTTTTTCCTCATCAGGTCAGGGCAATTAGGTGAGGTGATAGAGTACGTAAACAGAGAGCTTGCAGTAATGTGATGTTGACACATCAGCATGTTCCTGTTGTCTTCATCGGTTGGGTGGATAATTTTTATGGAGCAATTTGCTTTTAAGTGCCCTTAGATTGGAGGACAAAAGTAAAACAACAGTATAATATGTTTTCTCACATTAAGATGTGGCACCAGGATCCCGTCTGAAAGTAATCTTGAATTTATCAAGCTTTAGTTGTATTTCACTATTAGTTGGCACTGCCGGCACATTGAGTTTTTACTTGGAAAGCAATTTGGTAGAGGGTGAATGTTGCACAACAATTACCTATCAACTTTAACCAATCATGCTATTTTTTCGTCATATTGGGTCATGTCGCACATGGCACACCGCATTCATCTCCGAAGAGAAATTCATCCTGGGTCTGTTTTCTGTTGAATTATGCTCAACATTTTTATAGCTGTGAAAAAAAAGCTAACGGGTGACTTACAGACTTCTGAAATGGAAATCCGCCTCAGTTTTGACATCTTGGATTTCACTGTGTAATTTCTCTTTGTTCCATTTGGTTTTAACAAAATCCTGTCTAATTATTTTCTCTTTGCAACTCCCCTTATGTAGAAGGTTTGCATACTTGTGTTTAAAAAAGACCTATGCAATTCAAATAGAGATGGAAATAATCAGTTTATCACTCAAACAGAGTGCAACACAATTGGGTCCTTTGCAATATTTGCGTATGTTTTTGTTATGCCTCCCTGATGTTCTTGTGGAGGAAACTACTGCTGTATAATTGTTTAGATCAAGGCTGTTGTTCGCCATGTTAATGTACCATTTTAAATTCTATCTCCAGCTCAAGGCCCTGGAGATGTTGTTGCAGAATACTACCAACAACAATTGGAAATGTTGGAAGGTTTTAATGAAATGGATGTACTGACAGATTGTGGTTTCCTTCCTGGAATGTCCAAGGTTCGTTATATACTTTTCCTCTGATTGTAACATGAGAAAGGGAAAGAGACCATGATTCACTGTAGATAAAATATGTAGGATTTCCCCTCTCATAATGAACCTGTAGATCATCCTACTTGCAGGAAGAACGTGAAAGGATTGCCCGAAGCGAGACATTGGCCATACGATTATCGAACATTGCAAACATGGTTCTTTTTTCTGCAAAAGTTTATGCCTCAGTAAGGAGTGGCTCCTTAGCCATAATTGCTTCCACCTTGGATTCTCTACTTGACTTGCTCTCTGGGTTCATATTGTGGTTTACTGCCTTTTCCATGCAAACACCAAATCCATACAGATACCCAATCGGTAAAAGGCGCATGCAACCTCTGGTGAGTATGACACATTTCCTGTTCACTTTTCTTGCTTGTATTTGACTCCATTGAATTTAATTATCGTAGCATTTTCACTATATGTTGCTTTCTCTAATAGTCCTTGTGTAGTGCTGTTATCCCAATAAAAGATATTTTTGGATATTGATTCAGCAAAAGAGTAAATTACACAAAATATACAGTGACAATGGTCAATGGGGTAGTAGATATACTGACTAATGGATACAAGTGCTGGTCTTCTATTCTCATTTGAATTGTGTAACCTTGATTTTGGGACACAGAACTTTAGGGTTCAATCATGCTCATCTGTTATGTTATGTGAGCTACCTTTCGATGTGCGGCATGTCGCAATACTAAAATTAAAACCCCTAGCAAAATTGAGTACAACACTAGAATCTGCATAGATTTTGATTCTTTAGTGTCATAACTGCACTCACAATTCCTCGAAAGAATAACTGAAATCACAGTTTGAACTCGGAAATGATTATTTGTTTTTCGTAGTTGCCATTATCCTTTTGACAGCTTACCACGATCTGTGATGCAGGGAATACTAGTTTTTGCTTCTGTTATGGCAACCCTTGGCCTTCAAATTATCCTAGAATCCACACGCTCATTGGTATCAGATGTGAGTCGCCTTCTCATATCCTGTAATATGCTCTTCTGATTGTTATTAGTATGGATGAAGATTATCTGTTTCCTAATTTATAGTAGCCTCATCCTCTCTACCTGTCTTGCTTACTTATTGTACCCACATTAGACATTGCTGTTCATTTTATAGCTCAGAAGCCAAAAGAAGTATTAGAACAGTTAACATAGCTATTGGATTAATCATATACTATATGAATATATTTTTAGGGCTCAATGTTTCATTTCTTTTTCTTGTATGATCAATATTGATTATTTTATTATGTAGGGAGGTGAGTTCCGCTTGACAAAAGAGCAAGAAAAGTGGGTTATTGATATTATGCTCTCAGTAACGCTGGTGAAGCTTCTTCTGGTTATATATTGCCGTACATTCACCAATGAAATTGTGAAGGCCTATGCACAGGATCACTTTTTTGACGTGATCACTAACATTATTGGGCTTGTGGCTGCGCTTCTTGCTAATTATGTCCAAGGCTGGATTGACCCAGTTGGTGCTATCATTGTAAGTAAGAAAAATAGATCTCTTCTTTACCCCATACAATGGAAAGCATTCCTCCACAGAAATATATAAAATCAAGCTGCATGATGGACAGGGGAAGCATTTACCTGTATTGACAATATCTGTTACAAAAGGTGTTATGTTTGATAATATCTTGATATCTTTCACAGCTTGCGATCTACACGATCAGGACCTGGTCGATGACAGTGCTAGAAAATGTCCACTCCCTGGTTGGCCAGTCAGCTCCACCAGAATTTCTTCAGAAGCTTACCTACCTCTGCTGGAACCACCACAAGGCTGTGAGGCACATTGACACGGTGCGGGCATACACATTTGGTTCCCACTACTTTGTCGAGGTGGACATTGTCCTGCCCTGCGACATGCCCTTGCGAGAGGCCCATGATATTGGTGAGGCCTTGCAAGAGAAGCTGGAGCGCCTGCCTGAAATCGAACGAGCCTTCGTCCACCTCGACTACGAGTTCAACCACCCGCCTGAGCATGCTCGATCGCATGATACATAGCTGACTGAACTCTGGTGAGCTTCAGTAACTGAGCTTTGGAGCGTCTTGATGACCAAATAGGCCAGCACTGTAACAGGTTCAGATCCTGGAAGCAAAGCCTGTTTTGGCGCCAAGGCAGATTGCACTGAACGTGCTGCCTGGGATTTAGTTGTGCTTGCGCACTTCCTAGATTGCCTGCCGAGCTTTGAGTTGGAGGTTTGTACTGGTGGATACTCGACACAATTGGCGCTATGTCAACCTTAAGTTATTGTTACGGTCTCTTCTATGTTTGCAATCTGAACCTCATGTATCTATACTGCCTGATACTCCAAGCCTTGATCTGCCATCATTCCCTTGGACCATTCAGGTCATGTTGCCCAGTTCGGAATGTGAGATATGAACGTGATCCTAGTAAAAGAATGACGGCCCCATATCGATATCTAGACAGATCAGCATAAGACAATTAGTTGGCCACAGGAGTTAACTTAAGCCTAGGAAATATGTAAGGAGAAGTTGATCCTGTGCTGTACAGTGCGTACGGTGCTAACACTCGTTTATTCGTCCCCTTCTTTTTTAGCATTTGGTGATTCATCTCCTCATCACCGTTCTATCTGAGACACAAAAGGATTGGTTCATTTCGTTGTCACGAGTTGATGACTCATGAGACCGAGTGCGACCTGCATAAAAGCATCATGCTGCCTGCGCTGCAATTAATGCACTGGCTCGCTGTGTCTGTAGCTCGAACGAGACCATAGTGGTGTGACTGGTGTCGCCTTCACAAGCAGAAGCAGCCGATCGGCTGGCGTCGCCTCCACCTGGGGATCGAAGAGGCAACCGCAGATGTCCAGCTCAGGTCGCGGGGGAGGCGCCAAAGGGCCCCTAAAACGACGACGAGGAACCCTACAATTCTACAACGGGGCCCAAAAAACCCTACAAAATCGAGACGATCGCTCAAGCACCTCCCGTGAACACCGGTACTACTTCTACGTCTTTTTAGGACGGGTACGAGACAAGAGAATTAGCACGGAGCTATCCGTCAAGTGGAGCCAGCAAGTAGGATTGCTGATCGGGTACACGCCATCTCTGACGGATATGTCCTCAAGCGGCCACGTGTCGGAAAAGGATGACTGCAAATGATAAGCCTAGCTACATCATCACCCCTGTACGTAGGTACATCAGCCTCTTGAATATGCAGGTATGTACATACATGAATTAAACATAATTACATCTCCTCCTAATCTTATATGTACACCACATGCATGCACGGTTCTTGCAGTAACATATAACGGCATTATTGGTGGCTAGCTAGCTAGCTAGCTAGTTATATTACTTTTGCTGGCCACACATATATACGGTCTAACATGGGGGCGCAAAATCCTGGTGTATGGGGCCAGTTGAGAGCATGAGTGATGAGTCGACCATGCAAGATCTGATCTATGGCAAGCTAACGAGCCCTAATTAATCGTCGTCGTCAGAGGTCTTGGAGGCAGCCGCCTCTGAGAGCATCTTCTGGATCCTCTCCATGGTCTCCGTCTCGATGTTCCGCTCCACACGGTCCTTATTGTACGTCTCGAAGAATTCCTTGTTCTCCTTCTCCAGCTCCTTCCACACTGCTTGGCGATGATGGAAGTGTTCAAATCACATGAAATGACATTATATAATATACGACAGAATGAAAGACGAACACAAGAAGCTGCATGCCATAAACCGATAGCTGGCTTGAATCAACCCAGCTTGGAGGCTATTGCATCGATCAAGGGAGGAAATCGAGGCATGCTAGTTCTGTAGTTCGTGATGCAAAACTAATTAGCAGAATAGGAGGTGTTTTTTTTTTTTGAGACCAGAATAGGAGGTGTGTTTAGAGTCTTTAGACCGGCAAGAGCAAATATCAGTATTAACATTATTACAATATATGGTGGGTGCGCATGAAGTCAGTACCTGTGGAGGTGATGACAGGGTTGATATTGGCATGCTTCTCCAGGGCTTTCATGCACTCTTCCTTGTTCAGATTGAAGCAGATGCACTTCTCTATCAGATGGTGAACCTGAAACGTCAGAAACAATTGAAGCTACATCATTTTTTATGCACTAAGATCTAGTTACTAGGCTACCAGACCTCCTATATATATGGTGCATACCATTCTGATGTAAGAAGCAGACGATGAGGAGTCTCCCATGATGAGTTGAGGAGAGCTGCTTAGCTAATTATGTACAGTGAGGAGAAGCTTGCGAGGTTTAGTAATAATGGTAGAAGACCTGATCCTTCAAGCTGCAACGCACACCAGCGAGGAGATAGAAATAGAAGAAGCGAGGGAGGGGGACGTGGAGCATGCCACGTGGGCGCCTTCTCCTCATTGGCCGGGAGGTGGCCGGGGAGATTTTTCCGGGCCCACACCATGCTCTCAGCTCTAGCCTGCTTTTCTGTGGCTGGAGAGTGTGGGCGATCGAAGTGGCAAGCTTGGGCGGCCAGCTAGGTGGAATTCACTGTCTGTAGCCCTTCAGTTTTGGCGTATTGCTCGCTGGCATACTGGTCTTTTACTTTTACACGACGTTGAGTGTGTGTTCATCTTCTCATTCTATCTGGTGAAAGCTGAAAGCTAAATTTATTTCAGAATAATGATATTGTTACTTTCCTAGCCCTTATTATGTGGCCCTGCATTTGTTGCAGCTTTAATGGTGCATGCATGAATAAATCTAATGTCTACATTGCTGCAAAATTAAATTTTCCTGGTGTAACGAAAGCGAAATGTCTGCTTTGAACCCTTCTAACTGAAGATAAGTTTTTTTTTTTAGAGAAAGAGAGATTGCAGACAAGGTATATTGAACAAAGACCTTAAGATGGTCATGGATTTTTGTGATTACCGATAAAGTTCTACTCAAGGTAGCTTAGCTTTCTGCATCCCATGCTGACATCAAAAGGTTTCCGTTGACGATCTAACTCAGAGTATGACACAAACACACCTATTGGATCCTGTCAGGAATGAGTAAACTGCAAGTTCACCTGGCTAGTTGGTGGCCATAGAGTTAACAAAATTGTGTTAGGACGAAGTGAACTTATTCTAAGATAATGCAGATAAAAACTCTGCCTTAGTTATTCAATAACAAACTCTAACCAATATTATAAGTCCACTCGAGACAAGTATGGCAGTTTCGATTATCACAATGAATAAGGGAGCTACTATACGGGATTCTATATGTATGTGACTGACAGTCTGACTATATCTGTTACTCTATGAGCTCTCTTCAACCTACCTTGGCTCGCCATGAAGCCAATGCGTCTCTTAATCTGGTCCTCATCATGCGGCACATATTATACCAATTTACTATGTCCCATTTACCTGTGAATCTGGTACTTTTGAGACATGTGCGTATATTAAGATATATGTGCCCTTTTTCTTCCTTGAATCTTTCTCAGTTTTTGCTAGCAAGTGTGTGGAAGTTACCATATATTAGCATTTTGCTTAATGTTTTTGGTAGGCATGCTGCATGCACATGAATATATTAAATCTAGAAGCTCAACATAAATAGCATAATTGTGTACCCAAGCCCTGTGGATGAAGTGCCTTATTTAATTTACGATAATTGGCGCGTACATACGATTCATTATAAAGTTGGCAATTTGATAGGTTTATTGCCTTAATTAAGTAAGAACCAGCTTGTTGTGTGCCTGCAATATGCTCGCTTTGGCATGGACTATAGGATGATGGTCCAGAGCTAAGCTATGGCAGATCGAGGACTTGGATGTGCCGCCCCAAGCCGCAGACGAACCGAATTAATTGCTCTTGTCTGCAGATAACACGGCCCACATTGCAGCGACCAAAGATCAAGTCCCGCAAAAGATCGCGTGGTGGCCCACCTAACCGAAATTTGGCCAATCGCTGTCGTCTCGTCTCATAGCCGAACCAGGATCCGAGGGGAGAGATAAGGGGACCGACATGTAAACCACTCGAGGCGAACGTATCTTACGTAGCACCTTGATACTTCGACCGACCTACTGTGAGTACGGCCGTTGCACTGAAACAAGAAGAGCACCTCTCAAAAAAGCAAAAAAAAAGAAAAAGAAAAAGAAGAGCACACTGTTCACACATGCGCGCGCCCATCACAACTTTGTAATTTGCACAAATGAACTTAATTATGCATATTCCCTAGAAAAAGGGGATAAGTCACACATCCAACGTGCCTATTTTAACATGTCTCCTATTTTATGGGCGTCTGAAATCTGAACTGAGGCTGGTGGAGAAACCAGCCATGAGGCCTTTTGGGTTCAGAGTTTTTTTTTTTCCCTTAATTTTTAGGATCTCCGGCGAGCTTCGGGCTTAAAAGAGGCTTGCAGGATTGAAGGTGAGTAGGATATATGGGGTTTTGCTGCGCTAGAGCCTTGGGCTGCAAGCAGGGCCGGCCCTGGAGGGGGGCGAGCTGGGCGGCCGCCCAGGGCCCCCGAATCTGAGGGCCCCTCCGCTGACTGTAATACGTGGATAATATAAGCAAACGGGCTGTAGGAGGCTAGCGCATGGTAAAATGCCCACTTCTCTGGCTGTGTCAAAGAACGGGCTATACGGCAATCAACAACAGCAAAGCGCAATTGGCATCACATTTCTCTTGTGCGGCGCACACAGATCGTGCAATTGCTAATCACTCCGACTGCTGCAGTGGCGAGTCGATTTGCTGCTCGGCACCGTCGCATTGCGTCAGGGGCCGCCGCAACTTAGCATGATTGTCCATCTGTTTGAGGAGAGGTTTCGTCTACGGCCATATCTTAACTGCTAGGCCTAAGTTTCTAACGGCATGAATATGGGATCGATTAATTGATCTTCATCGATGTTTTAATTTTCAATGTGATAATATCAACTAGAAGTATGCATCATGCATTGAAAAAAAAAGAGAGGGTAACAAGTAATCGAAAGGAGCCATGTGCATTTTCTTTGAGAATAATACGAGAACTGTATGGAACCTTGATGTGAATAAATTTTATCCTAAAGATATTGCTTATCATATCTTACTTATTTTTAAAGAACTGTTTAGGGTCCACAATGTCTAAAGAATGGTTCAATGGTGTGATTATAAGTCAATTCTGTACTGTCATAAGGTGTCCCTTATACAAATTATATAAAAAAATTTGAAGGTAATATGTATAAATCATTTCAGATGATTTTTTATATCTATAAGCTTTACTGGCAAAATTAATATATATATAAAGTAAGAAGATATAATTTTACATAGAGGGGGCCTCAACTTTTTGTTTCGCCCCGGGCCACCAAAATCTCAGGACCAGCCCTGGCTGCAAGCAACGGTGGGTAGTGCCAATTGCGAAGGAACTCAAAATTAAACGACGAGTTAGTGACAGGGAGGGGCGACATCATCGGGTCTGCCGGTAGGGACGCCACTGGTGATAGGTAGACGGACGGCTAAAGGGAGCTCTGACCTGCTTTTCGCGTTGAAAAGTATGACGTGAGAAAGAATGCTAAGACTGACTCCAACAAGAAGAGCCAATTTGAAGATGCAAACAGCATTTGCCCGCCGCGTGAACAGTAGTTTGCAACTCGTTCTCAACTCGCCATCTCCAAACAGCAGCCGCAGCTGCATCTCGTGAGCCAGCCTGCTCGCCGCCGCGCCGCCAGCTCGCCGCAGGTTCGCCCCCGCGTCGCCGCGCACCTCGGCCCGCCGCGCGCATGCCCTCGCCGCAGGTTCGCCCCCGCGTCGCCGCGCGCCCCGCGCTCCGCTGCGGCGACGGGTTTTGCGGAGGAGCAGCAATGTGCATGGGAGTGAAGATTTCTTGTTGGAGCTGTCCGGAGCAAGGTGAGCACGCGGACGACGAGGGAGTTGCGCCAGTACGCGAGGCGATGGAGGCGATCTCTTCTGGCGGCGCAGGCAAACTGGGATTGGTTTGTACAACGATTCAATTTGGGGACTGAAATTGGGTGAAACAGAGCAGCAATTCGGAAGGAAACAGAGGTCACCGTAAACTGCTCGAAGAACAAGGAGCTTCGTGAATGCATCAGCTTTGGAATTGTTCACGAATGAACTCAATCCGTTTGCAGCACGGGCTCCCTGGTGCCGGCGCCACCGGCTGCGCTCCAACCACGAACGGTCCGCAAGCACTGAAGAAGAAGGAGGATTCCACGAACGCAAGCATCGTCGTGGCCATTGCAGCTGGTCGTCGTCGTCGGTAAGGACGGTGCGACCAACCCGTCGCGACGTGCCGACGGGCCGGCGTGCTTCTTCATTCAGGACCGGCTTTACAAAACACGCCGCGGGCCGGGCGCGGCCGCGGCGCCGACCCCACCATCCCGACGGGGTCCTCGCCGAGCTCAGGGCGCGATGAGCTGGGGGACCTGAACACGCGCCGCCGCTCGG